>VZUI01044857.1:0-203683 GCA_013401135.1 Cettia cetti
GGGCCGGCTGCAGCCCCCAGGCCGGGCGCCCCGGCGCTGCTGAGCCCCACGCAGAGCGCAGCGGGCGGCGGCTTCGCGCTGGAGGCGCAGCGGCAGAGGTGAGTGAGGGGACGGGGCTCGCCGGGCCAGCCCACAGCCCCCGCCCCCGCCGCGCTGACCCCGCGGGGCGTGGGAAGCTCCGGGACCCCCGCGGGCCTGGGAAGAGCCGGACTTTCCCAGGGCCCTCGGCCGGCCGGCGGCTCCGGGAGGGGGGAGCGGGGCATGGGAAACAGGCGCCCCCGGGCAGAGCGGCCGTGGGAGGCGGCGCCGGCCCCGCGGTGGCCCCGGGAGGGAGCACCTGCCCCGGCGGCCCGGCCAGAGGTGCGCGGGGATCCGGCCGGGGAGCGCTGCCCGGCCCGCGCTGCCGCCGCCTCGGCAGCGCCTCTCGGCCCGGGAACGTGGAGGATGCCCCGGCCGGCGCAGCGGCGGATGAGGGGCATCTGCGGAGGGGATCTCTCGCTGAGGCTCTGTCTGCAGGTCTGCGGTACTCTGAACCCTGCCTTCTGCTTTTCCCCAGCCCGTTTCTGCGCTTCTGTTTCCAGATGAAGCTCGTAGGGTCACTGCTAGGCAGGACGCTTCCTCCGTGCACCGGCCACACTGCTGGTGTCGTGCCTTCTCCTCCTCTGTCCTGCTTGTCTCTGCAACTGTGTATTAATGAATGCTTGTGCACAGGGAACTTGGAGTCAGCCTCGGGGGAGGATGCTCTGGCCTTCAGAGCAGGATTACCATTGCATTTCCAAGGGTCTTCTGTCAGGCTGGAAGTGCTGGTTTTCTAATCGACTGGAAGGCAGGCTCTTGCTCAGATCTTGGGGATTTGAGCTCTGAAAGAGCTCTTTTCAGATTGTCTCTTGCATAAACAGCTCTGTAAAGTGAGCTGGCCCTCTGAGCCTGCAGATAGGCAGCTGTATCAAAGGCTTTAAGTCTCCGTGGTCTTTAGAGTGGCTTTGAGAGCTTTGGTTGTGAATTGGAATAGAAATGTTGTCAGTGCTTTAAAGCTGGGGAGTTTGCTAATGCAGTTGATGGGTATCCCCTTTCAGTGTGCATCTCACAGTGGAGATGTCCTGTGTATCTCCAGCTTGGGGGTTCAGTTGAATTTGAAGAGAAGTAACTGTTTGTCAGTAGTGTGGAGGGGTCCTCATGTCTTTTCCCTCCTGGGGTGTTTTCCTCTTGAACTGTTCTTTACCACTCATTGCTTTTCTTCTCGTGGAAGAGACCTTTCCCTCCTTGTTTGTTGGAGAAATTGAAGCTGTGGCTGCCAGCTGGGTACCCTGTATTGTGCAGTTGTGTGCTGCTTGTTGAGCAGGAAAGCCTGGAATGAGGGTGTTGCAGTGGAACAGTTCCTACCCAGCACTCCTAGTCCACAAAAGCCAGCACAGGAGGTGCTCTGCGATTTAATTTCATTGATTTAATGTTGTAGGCAAAGCTCTTGAGGGTAGGTTTTGCATTAAAAGTTTTAAAAGTTCCTTTTGTGGATGTGGCTTTCGTTTTGCCTGGGCATGTGGAGTTCTGAAGCGATGATCCTTCCCCTTCCCGTGCCAAGTCAATAGGACACTAAGAAAATATTCCTAGGATCTTCTCATTTGATGTCCTTCCTGCCTCTTTCTTTGGCATCAGGTTTGAGCTGTTCCACTACAATAATTCTAATCAATCTGGCTGAAGAGAATGATGAATCAGAAATAAAAGGTAGAGAGAAATGCAAGAGGCAATCAAGGGAATCAAAAGGCTTCTGTCTGAGTAATGACAAAATAAAACATGATTTTTTTCCTTGGAAGATTTGGCTGGAAGGGTATATTGTATTGATCAGTTTGCATACTACTTTTGAGGGTGATTTGGAGTGAGAGTTCATCTGTTTTTCATCTTGAAAGAAAAAGAACATCCGCTGAAGGCATCAGACAGAAGATCAACATCTTTACATGGACACACACATCTTCTGACAAAAGGACAGTTTTGTGCTGCCTGTGGAGATGTGTTAGACCCCGTGGACCTCATCCCAGTCACACTGAGCACAGGAGTGGGTGAAATGGACCATCCCTCTGTGATGACAATTTCACTGTCAATTTACAGGATGAGGGACTTCACGCTTTATTTTTCACTGGACAGTTTCATGCTTTGATCTGTGATAGAATATCTTTCCATCCCCACTGAGCAGAAGCATCTCTTCTTGTAAATATACAGGAATGATTCAGGGAATCACCAGACATTGGTGCTTTCACTCCTTCTGTTTCTGTGTTGAGCTGTTTGCAATGTAAGATTCTGAAGTCAGCAATTACAGAATGGATCTTTTTTTACTGGGTCTTGGGAATCTGAGGATGGTTTTGCCATACAGCAGTGCTGCTATTCTAGATTATTACTGACTGCATCATGCAGAGGTACAGGCAAGTTAAGTTGGTGGAGGGAAGGGGGAAGTGGGATCTGCACTGCTATCCTGGACATTTCATCCTTGGTGCCCACTTCAGGCAGCTGTTCTCTTCAGGGTCCTTTCTGAGTCACTGTCGAGGGCTGCTTTGAATTTTCCTCAGATGCACGAGGATCACTGGCTGCAGGGTCTCCAGACTCACTCTCTGTGTTCAGTGACCAGTGTTACGCCATGTCCGGAGATTTCATTGTGCTGGGGCTTGTCCTGATCCATGGAGATCTCTATCTACTATCAGTATCTCTATCTACTGACAGTACCATTGGGCAAAGTTTTATTTCAAAACTAGATCTTGTTTGACTTGATTGAGGGGTTGCAAGAAGCTGATGAGACCGGCCAGTGTGGCTCAGGGCAGGGCATGACAGCACCTGTGCTCCAGTTGGGGGTTAGTTATTGGTAGGAGCAGGATGTGCAGTACAGCCCAGGGAACGAGAGATATGCTCACCTGATGTAACCTAGAGTTCTCTGGAGTTCCTCCATAGTTGTCAGGTCCTTTAGGATGGAAACTTAGCAGAGGAGGCACCATTCAAATCTGAACGCTCAGTTTCATTGTGCTGCTGGCTGAGCATTGTAAACTTAATGACTTGAACCTTCCACTTTCATTTTCCTAAGGAATCTTCTGTTTACAGGGTCTTAAATTACAATGCTGTGTTATACCAGCTTGCCTGATCTGCTTGCCATCCTTCTTCCCTTCTCCTTTTCCATCTTGCTCTGTTCTTTTGTTCTTTCAAAGAACGAGCCTCACAGAAAGCAGTGGAGGGAAGCAGCAAACAGGGAACAAATCGGCATTCACAGATTTTTAATGAATTTCTGCAGCTGGGTCTGAAACTGGCAGAGCTTTCTGGGGAAACACAGATAGCAGAGAGCCCTGGAAATAGCCAGGTTATGAAAGCATGAAAAATAGAAACAACAGCCCTGAATGTCAATGCTTGTTGTGCTTCTGAGGTTTCATTATAGCGTAATGTAAAAGCAGCTGGTTTTGCCATAATTTGCTGCATTTTGCTGGGCCTAAGAATAAACACAGAGACTAAATTATTTGTGACTGATGCTTTAATGTCCTTGGAGTTCAGTGGTCAGGGAGCTGAACTGAGTGTTCGTGATAGCTCAGTCATTTCTGATTTATCAGCAAATTTAGGTCATTTTGAAAGTGGGAGTTTAAACAGTAGTTGATAACAGCAACACTTTGGACCTACTCTGCTTTTGAGTGTTAATTGGATGCCAGATTGCTGACATAGGTGTGATCAGATTAGTTCTGTGGGTGGAACAGCAGAAATGCTTCGTCAGGATTTTATACTTATGGTGGTTAATGTGTTGTTTTGTCCTACTGTCAGCTTAGCTGCTGTTGTCACTTCAAGCAATATAAATATTTTTATAAAAACCCCTCTGCTAATAAACAGATATTATTGAGATGGATGAAATAAAATGTCTTAGTTTAAATTTTGAACCTAATTTGGAATAATCTGGGCACATGGTGCTTTTCAGGAAGCAGTGAGCTCTGTCAAAGGTGGCAAGCTTTGTCAGAGGTGAACAGTAGACTGGGATGTGCTGCTTGAGGCTGAAAATGAGCATATTCTAAACCTGAACTTCATTTAAAGTCAGCTGAAATGTTAAGGCTGCAGTCTCCTCTCCAGATTGCTTCAGCAGATTTCTCTCATGTTCTTGACTGCAGGTGAATTACATGTGTCCAATATTAAGTGTTCTATAGCCACCTGTAGACATGCCCAGCCAGGTGTATGAAGCAGAAGAAGTAAGTTGTATGCCTAGCAGGAAACTTGGAGATTGGAAAATCCACGTCCTTGTATGCTGTGCACTCCTGTGAATGGGTCTGGGTCAGGCAATCCGAGACACTTTGAACACCAAAGTTATTTGAACTCTTCATTTTAGACAGTCCAGAGGCTTTAAGTATCTTTGCTCTCCAGGCAGGAGTAGTCTGTGCACCATTAACTGTTCTTGCAGCTGATTTTACCTGTGGATGCATTCTGCAGCTTTTCAGAGTGATGGTGCAGGAGGCCTGGCAGCGGGTTTTGGGACGCTGCAGATTTTGGGATTCCAGCTCAAAGCTCCTCTCTGCAGGACGTGATGAGGGTGGTCAGACTGATGTTGTCTTGCTTCAAGTCAAGGACTCATCAGCCAAGAACGAAAATGCTACTAAATTAAATACAAAAACCAGAATAACTAAATTTTGGGAATCCCATTCAGACCTCCAGTATGCAAGTCCTGTAGAAATGTTGCAGTATAGTACATTAAAAGTAATTATTTAGTTATATATAGTATATCAAATACTGTTTTCTCTTGTTTTCCATCTGTCAGCCAGTTAAAGCTGTGAGGCTGTCAGGCTGAGCGAGCTTGAAGATATTTTTGAGCCTTCTTTTGAAGGTTGTTCTGAAGGTGTCTGGCTCTGTAGTTGGAGTTTTAAAAATGCACAATGAAATTTGGGCTCTTTAATGAGCACAAGGTATTGTTGATAGAGCAGGTGATTGCAGATGAAGGGTGCACAACTAAGGCCACTCAGTCAACCCAGTTCTTCAGACAGAGCTCCAAACTCCTGACATTTGGTTTACAGTGTTGTGTATTTAACCTGCTGTAATTGGAATTCACCTGGAATTACTGTCACCTGCTGTAACAGGAATTTGCCTATTCCCTGAAAAGATGTTAAAGCAAGTCTTCAGCTGGCCCTCTGTTTCACAAGACATACCAAGCCCTTAAAACTCAAGGCTTGCTGTCAGCTGACCCTGCTGCTGAGGCTGTGATCCTGGGAGCTCTTCTCCAGGGAATGCTCTTCTTGTGCCAGCTCTTGCTCCGCTGGTGGTACCCAAGCAGCAGGCCTGCCTCAGAGCTGGGTTGCTGGTTCATTTTGGAGTCCCCACAGCCTGGGCTGAACTGCTGCTGGTTAGGGCTGCTTGCTCAACAGCAAGGACAGATTTGCACTTGCTCTGTTGTAGTTGCTGCAGTTTAAGCATAAAATTTTGCCCTAGTAAAGCTAGAACCTCTTGATTGTGCATTGAAGGGGATGACTGATGCAATGGGGAAAACCAGGTACCCATAAAAACGCTCTGGGACCTCTCTAAATTTGCTTTGATTAGGTTTTCCCCACTCACCAGTTTTAATTCTCTCCTTCCCAGTTAAAAGCTTCACTCTTTCTTTCTTTTTTTTTTTTCTTCCTTTATTTTTCAGCTTGGGAGTTTATTGTGCTGAAGGCTTTTATTTAGCAAGGCACATGATGAAATGACAGCATCATCTCTCAGTGAAGTGCATGAATATTTCTAGCATAGTGCCCACAGTGTCATCAAGGACACACTTTGCATTTCACGTGCCTGTTTTGGTCAGCAGTTCAGTGCTGAGTAAGCAGAGCACAAAGCACAGGGGGCAACAAGGTTGGTGAGCTATGAACACCTCCAGAAACTGGGAGAAATTTGGAGAAATGCTGGTGGTGTTCTGGCCAGCACATCTAGTCTGCTTTGTGAGGAGCAGCAGGGATTTTAGGAGTGAGCTTTAGGAGAGGGCCGTGGGCACAGCAAACCTTACATCTGGTTTGGTGGTTCTGTTGCAACAGCTGGCCTTTCACAATACTTACTGGAAGGCATTATTTTCTCCTTGCATTGTCTAAACACTCTGAGCACCAAAACAATGTGATTTATGAAACTCATTGAATATAAAGCTCATTCTCTATTGGTCTTAATCATATGTGGTAGTGAATCAGCAATGAAGTAGCAGCTGCTGTGAAGATTATCTAATTTCTTTCCTTGTTAGTATTTAAAACTCTCTAGGCTTAGTGAGCTTCCCACTTACTCGGCCTCCACCTTCATTCAAATTATACTTCATTTCTGTTCATTCTCATCTGTTCCACAGGCTGTGTGACACATTCTTCCCTTGCATGTGGCTTTACTGGTGTTGGAGAGTGCAGGATTTTCTCCTGGCTGCTTGGGACCAGCAGGAAAGCCCCTGGTGCCCTTTCAGTTTTGCAAACAAACCTTGCGTAGGAAACAAAGGTGAAGGAATTAGGCCTCCTCCTTCATCCTGGGCTCTCACAAAGGGACCTGCCCTGTAGCCTAAAAGTACTTTTCATGCTCATGTGGCTGATTTCAGTTTTCCCTTTAAAATGAAGATTACTGGATGAGTAAACTAGCCCTGCTGTAGACTTGTATTCATTCTCTGGCAGGCTGGTACTTCAGTGTCAGAAAGAGCTCCTGGGATGGTGGCCTGCAATCCAAATGCACGTTTGTGGTGCCATAAAACAGCAAGTAGCTGACTTTGTGAAGCAGGAGCACTGAGCTGTACACTTAGTGTTGGTGATGCAAAGTGTCTTTCTTCTCTGCCACTGCCTCTCAAGGAACATCTGAGCTGAAATCATCCACCCATGAAAATGGTCTGCTCAGTGCTGGGCACTTCATGGCACAGATCCTTTGTGAAGTCATTTGTTTTACCAAAGACACAGTTTTGATGTGATTCAGTGTAAATGCAGTCTCAGGCTTCTTTTGGCTTTAATTACTGAGAACTTGTTGCTATCAGTGAGCTGTACTCAATCTGCTTTTGAGCAGGAAACTCATTAGTGTGAGCGCCGAGGGTGGTGAGGCACAGGGCACTGATAGCAGAACAGGGATGCTCCCACTCACACACTCTGGGATGCAAGCCTGAAATCAATGAATGTCTCCTGGGCTGCAGAAGTAATGGCAGCTACTAAAAAGTAAGCTTAAATACGAGGAGTAGCTTTCTTAATCTCCCAATGCCTGTATTTTACCTAGTGAAGCCCAAGCACAGTTCATATCTGTTTGTTGTCTTGCCCATAAGGAATAGAAACAGTGCAGCTTAATCTTTAAAATATGTCTTGGAAAAACAAAGCTGACAGGTATATCTTCCTGTTGTAAACAGGATTTAGGATGTGGATTTCTTGTGCAAATTACCTTTGACAGTTGTTTCTAAGCTAGAGCTTCCAAAAACCAATAAACTATTTTTTTTTCCTTGTTATATTAATAGCTCAGCCTTTTGACAGATGTGATCATACTGAGGCCTGTAAAGGACATTACAAAGGGACATTGTATTAAAACTCAAGTGAGAAACAGGAAACCAAATTCTATTAGGCCCTAATTTTACACAGTAATTAAAAATCCTTGACCTCCCCCATTCCGCTCATCTATAAGCAGTACGGATGGCTAAAGAGCAGCAGAGGATATCAGCCCTGCTGCTAATTTTAGCCCAGTGCCTGAGGTGCGTGCCTGTGCGTGCATGCAGCATCAGCAGGGCCATGGATGCAGCTCCACTGGAAGCAAACCCACACTGCTGGGCCCCTTGGAGGAGGGCTCGGGCCATGTCCAGCTTTGGCAGCATCTCTGAACGCTCCTGTTCAGGGCTTGGTGATCCTGGAGGTGATGAGGATAAGAGATCACAGCATAAGATGAACTTGGGGTGCTGTGTCGGTGGAAACAGTTGAAAAACCAGCAGAATGTTGGTTGGACTCTTGCTGTGTGGTGGGCTCAGAGAGCAGCCCTGTGCCTAATCAGGATGGGGGAGAACCACTGTGAGATTTTAGAAGCTTCCAGTTTCACCCTTCAGGAGGCCAGCTGGTGTGTTTACCTGCTGTGGCAGAAATGCAGGAAGCAGAAGGGCAAAATGGAGAGAAGCCTCAAAGTGGCCAAATGGCCACTGGGTGTCTGCAGGTAGCCCAGTGCAGGTGGGAAGAGAGAGAAAACTCTTGGCAAGCCATCAGAAAGGTCGGTTCTCTCTAATCTGGAGCAGTGACTTAACAAGCTTTCTCCTTTCCATTCATAAGACAGGACATGAGGGATTACCATTGCTATACATAGGTTGCTCTTAGCTGTGTCCTGTCCTGCTGGGAACACTTAAGAGCTGTGTCAGCCTCGGGGCTGGGGATCCCACTGCTGCTTATCCAGTGCCCAGCCTCTGCAGAGTTTCTGTGGGATCCTGGCAGGACCAGAAGAGGACAACTCTGAAGCTGGAAGCACTGAAACATTGGGTTTCCTCAGTGGGAGATCCTTCAGAAAGAATAAATGTGTGGGCTGGCTATCACTTTCCAGGGCAGGAGTCAAAATGTAGCTCTGAAGATAATTTGTTGGGTTTTTTTTTTTCTGAACACGAGCAGGCTTTTTTTGTGGGTTTTTTAAAGTGCATGTTTAGCTCGTCAGGGATTTGGCAGCGGTGTTGGATTGTGTGAGCCCGTGTGTGCACATGGAGATAACGAGCCATGGCCTAATCTAGAATTCCTCTACTTGATAGCCCCTTATCTCTGGGCATATGCTCTGTGTGTTTTTGCACTTGATGGGTCCCATCGAGGTGCTGGCTCTGTAAACACAGTTGCTGTTTTTAATGGTCTGGGAGTGTCCTGCTTTGGCCTTTATTGGCTCCTGAAATAAAAGGCCAGGAAGTACCCAAAAATGAGCTCCTGGTCAGGGACATACAAGCACCCAAACCCTCTATAGCTTGTCAGAGAAATGGCTCATGCTGGCAAACAGGCATATTTGAACTTCTGTTGGAATTACAGCCTCTTCATGGAATGCATGATGATTTTAATATTGGGTATTTCAATTTCTAATTGTCAGTTCACACAAGGGTAAGGCTGTATAACATAACTCAGCATATGTAGAGATATTGGTATTCCTAGTATTTAGGTTGCTTTCAGCAACAAAACCACACTTCATAAACCACTTAAAATCCTTCAAATTCCATGGACCATAGCAAGAAGTGTTACCCTAGGTGAAGCTGCTTAGCACAGGATGGGTGACTTGACATTTTTTTGTCATCAAAGTTAGCAGTCACTGGTGTGACCCTATGCAGCCTGTTGTGCAAATGTGAGTTTGCTGCGTGAGAAGAGCACTCAAACTAAAGCTAATATATGTGTGTGTGCATATATATAAGTGCAGACTACTCAAAAAGTGTCAAATTTTGCTGCATTCTCCCAAGTATTGCACTAGTGACTCTCACGGAACGTATTGAGGGTGCTGTGTTGCTGTAAAGTGTTGGATTGGGCCTACAAACTGTTCTGGATTAGTGAGAATTCCTTACATACATCCCTTTTTGAGATTTGAGGGAGAGTGTGTGGGTCAGTGTCAGGGATTCCTCCAAGGTGACAGCTTTGCTGAGGGCAGAAATTATTTACAAGTGTAGCTATAAATGAAGTTTCCTGTTGGCAGAGTGGGGATGAGTCATTGTGGTTCTGAGTCAAGGGGTGGGATCTTCCCTTCACTGCAGCAGGGTTTTACTTCCAGATCTGCTCTCCTTTCAGGTGTTTTGCACTCTTGTCCCTGTTACTGAGAAAACAAGGGTGTATTCAGAAGGTGGAACACCCTGGATGAGTCTCCACCATGGAGTTGGGAGTGAGGATCTAGCCATGGCTCTCCCAATCCATCCTGTTACTCACACCAAGCACTGTTTTACAGAACTATGTGCTTTTTTTGTACCAGTGCCCACTGGCATTAGCTGTGTTTTTCCTCTGCTTGCCATACACGGCGTCTTTCTGTCTCCATCCAGGCAGGTCTCCCCTGGGAGGGGAGGAAGACTGTGGATGTTACCAACTGCGTTAGAGCCAGGAGGTTTGCAGTTACTTCCTCATTTTGTGAAGGACTTTTTATTGAATTTTAGATGCCAGATTAGACTGGAGAGCCATTTAAATGTTAAAGTGTTAAACGTTCCTGTGCTATTCTTGCCGAAAAGCAGCAAACCAGTAATAATTTTAAAATTGAAGTGCTGGTGGAAGGTGTTGAAGCTGTGCCAGAAATGTTCTCCAGTTGCACCTTAATGGCTGTGGATTTGTAGGAGGCAGTCTCTAGCAATACTGAAGGTGTTAGTCCTGTGGGAGGGTTTGCCTCCCTTGTGTTTGCAGAAAGGGACACTAATTTTTCATCCTCCTACCTGTTTGAATTCTGAGCTTTACTTCCTTGTAAGAGTGTCTGAACAGTGCAGCTGAGAGTCTGCTCTGCTGTAGCTTGAGGTTTCATTTTAATTTTTTTTTCCAGAAGCTGGTCTTCTCAAACCAGAGTGCTGCAACTTTTGTCTTGTGTGCTGCTTCTACACTGACTTCCATGGCAGCATTGCCCATTAGTTGAGTTCCTGTGTTGCTTGGGAAGAAAACCTTGGACTTGAACACACATGGCTTGTGCTAAAAGTGTAGCACAATGTATGCTTAAACAAAGGCAGAAAATATGAACTCTGATAGTTGTAGTGTCAGCATTTTGCTGGTGGAGTGCATTGTTCATATGGAAATTGAAGTCAGTTTGCACAATTCATTTGTAAATCTCTACCAACAAAGAAAGACTTGACTTGGACAATAGTAATGTATCTTACTTTAGCAAAGTCTTATTTTTTTTGCTTGAATGTAATATCCTATTACTGTTACACTAACTCACATGAGCCCTACTATTATTCTTGCATCTTCCATTCTGGAAGACTTCACATGGGTGCCAAATACTTTTTGCTTCCTTTAATAACCCTCCCTATTGTTTCTCAGAGAGATCTGTCAGTTTTATTGAGCTGCAGTCAGACTCTGTCTGCCTACTCCTGCAGCTGGAGACAGCTGTTCTGAATGGAGAAAGCACACAGGTGATTGGTCATCATACAGATATACCTGTATCTGGACTTAAATTGATATAAAATGATTTATTCCCTTGCCTTGATGGGGAGATCTTTTTGTGACATCCTTGTCAGATTTTAAATTAGTAGTTGGAAGCTTTTTAGTTGTTTAACTTATAGGTAGGCATTCTTCTGTGTGGCAGATAATGAATGGTCTTGTTGATGAAGTTGGTATAAATATGTATTTCAAGGCTTCTAGACGGGGAAACAAGTTCTTGGCCTTTTAAGGAATTTTAAACTCTTAGTTAAGTACTCTTGCAACAACAAAGCAAAAATCCAGAAAACCTGCCATGCGTCCTAAGAGCTCATAGTTCTGTTGCAGTTCATAAACTCGGAGGCCATGAACTAATGCTGTTCACTCTTCGTGGTGTTGTACATTTTGCAGAAGGCGTTTTATCTCCCAGCGCTGCTCTCTAGACTTTTTAGAAGACATAGTGGAATATGCCAGTGTACGAAGGTACTTTTTTTCAAAAGCAGCATTAACCTCAACTCGTTGCATGCAGTCCTCTCCTCCCTCCACCCTCTTTCCACGCCAATATCTGAGGTCCTGCATGCTAGTGCTGCCATCTGATCATACAACTGGCATGAATTTTTCGCAGAGCGCTTAACAGATTTGGCCTTTTTGTTTGTTTTTCTTCTTATCGTTGCAGAACCAAGCATATATCTGGGTCTCCAAGACACAAAAGTTTGAAGAAGATGCACTTCATCAAGAACATGAGGCAGTATGACACCAAGAACAGCAGGTAACGTGTGGAGGTCGAGGTTCCCCCTGTACTTGTGTGCAATAGGAAGCAGCCTCCAGTTCCATGCAGTAAGACAATTTAATATCAGTGAGAATTAGAGCATGCCCCTGGGGTCTTGTTAGCTTTATCCAGACTTCTATCAAAGGCTCGTATCTGCTACATTTGCAGCAATACACTGATGATTCTGCCATCCTGCTCTGAGGAGGTTAAATCGTTCTCTCTTCTCTCACTTTTCTTATTTCTCTCACTTTCCTTATCTCTGGCACACAGAGAGGTCAGAGCTGAGGAGGATTTAAGGAGAATAACTTGGTTTAGCCAAATTCTTGGCTCATGGTTGCTGAGCAGAAGAGAAAGGGAGGCTGCATTTATGTTTATTATTAATAGAAGTGTGAGGTTTCATCTAAATGTAAAATATTATCTACATCTTTTCACAAGGTTTATGTAAAAATTACATAAATATAGATATATATTTAAGGACTAGGATCTCCTTTGAGGAGCTCCCAAGGTGATGGCAGGTCTTAAACACTGAGGTTTGACAGAGAACCCCAAAGAAGCTCTAAGGTCACCGTGGAACCTCTGCTCTTCTGCTCCTTCCTGAAAACATTAAATCCATAGAGAGATCCGTGACTTGCAGAGCAAGATAAGAAGAGCCTTGTGTTAATACTCCATAAAAAGCTGCTTTGTAACTTCTGGATCTTAATTCATATCCTGATCTTTCCCCATCTGCTTACAGGATAGTGTTAATCTGTGCTAAACGAACACTGTGCGTGGCGTTTTCTATCCTACCTTACGGGGAGGGGTTACGGATCAGGTGAGTCTCTCCAACTGCTTTGTGAAATGTCTGCTCTGTTGTTTCAAAAGATCTGCTGAAATGAGTGTGGTTGGTGTAGGTCTCCTGTTCTGAAGCAAGTGAACCTATTTAACCTGCCATTCATGTGTGAGGACAAGAGCTTGCTGTCAGAGCAGTAAAACCAGATTCTACCACAGTGTCAAAATGTTCATTCAAAATCCAAGAGAAAAAACAGTGGAAAAGGCAGACTTTCCTTCCAGTGTTTATTCACATTTTAAAACACTCCAGTCCTGTGCAATCTCTGAAATCAACTTTGAACAGATAATGTGGCTGGCTGCTGTGTAGGTTTTCCATACTCCCAAAGTGGTCAGAAATGAACTGTCTTTAGAGTCACAAACAATGGTATCAGCAAAAAAGCACAGGGAGTTTCAGGGAAGGGTGCTGTTGCTGCAGTGGAAATCCTTAAGGTTTTATAGTGAAATTACACCTAAATAAGTTAAAGATGCTCTTCTGTTTCTCACCTTTAAGCCATGAATTGTCACTATTTGCAACCTAAGAAAAATAGAAACAGTTTGGACTGATTCACACTGCTTTTAGTGTTTGGACTACATTTTTGTTTACAACTGTCAGTATGATCATTTATGAGAAACAAAACCCACGAACTGGATTTCCCTGCATCTTTCTTCGGTCCCTTGTGAAGTTTAAGTCCATTCTGGGAAGGTCTGTTATCTACAAATATACCATAGAAAACACTAATTCTGCTCTAGCAAAACAATTGTGTTGTCACTTCTGTCCTGTCTGTAACTTATGGACAGAGGAAACGGATGCTTAGTGGTGGGAATTGTATTGTATGCAAATACGTGCCATAAAAATAGTTGATGGGAAAATACTCTCCCACATAATAGAAAAGCAGCAAGGTCACTGGAGCTATTTCAGAGCAGTTCTGAGCACTGTGCTGTTCTGCTTGCAAGCTGGCGAGGCAGTTCTTCACTTGAAGACTGTTTTTTTGTATTGGAATATTGGTGACAAAGCCACGTGCTGCCATTGCTGCCACAGAGATCTGCAGCTTCATTCTTGACTTGAGTTTGTGTGCACAGGGGTTGCAAAATTGCTCTTGAAAGGCAGGTTTCTAATCCTGGAAAACAAGTAATGTAAATCATGTTTGCTGTTAGGTGTTTGAGCATTAGAGGGTTGGGAATGGCGTGGTCTTGTGCAGAAAGATCATACTAAAAACAGTTTGCTTTCAGTAGGTAGATTGGTAGATTTGTGTTAAACTGAAATGAAATACGATTCTTTGGTTAATGAACATCTTCACATTTTGAAAAGAGTAGTTAAAAACGAAGGCTCTCCTGGAGGTGGCATTGAGGGGTTGGCTTGTTTCCACACAGGAGAGCTCTCACCTGGTGGTGTTGGTTGGTGTTTACCACAGGAAGCTGGACTTGCATTTTTTGATAGTGCTCTTTCTTACCTGCTTTTAGTGATCTGAAAATGGAAGGACAGAAACAGCGACATCCTTCTGGGGGAGTTTCGGTATCTACTGAGATGGTGCTTGGACTGGAAGGAGTAGAGCTGGGTGCTGATGGCAAGGTAAGGACATTAATTTTTTCACGCTGGGACCATTTTATGCTGGGACAAATCAATTTACACAATCAATTTAGTGCTTTGCTATCCATTATGTGAGAGCTGTGGCTTTTCAGAGCAGTGGAAAGTTTTAAGACCCATAGTTTGAAATTGTGGCTTGTCATAATGCTGCTTCTGTGGAGGCTGCTGAAGCTTGTGATCCCTTCTGCCTCTGTTTATGGAGAATTGAGCTGACTTTGCTATCTGAGGCAACATGTGAGTGAAGTTTTGATAGAAGTATGGATGAAATTCATACTGCTTTAGTTAAATTTATAATGCCAGAATTTACTTGTGATTCTCGCCTTTTCTTTGCCATCCCACCAAATCTTCTACATTTCGTTTTAAACTTGTGGAAACAAGCCATGCCTCATCCAACTTTTCCCTTCCTCCTATCCCATAGTTCCAAGGTCCCCGCTCCCAAATCCAGGCTCTAGAAGACTCTGATTTGGAAAATCCTAGAAAGAAGTAAGCTTTTCAAGAAATTTCCCCCCATAACCACTACAGCTTCCTCTTCTTTCAGGTTGTGTCCTATGCAAAATTCTTGTACCCGACCAATGCTCTGGTTGTTCGCAAAGCCGACGCCTACGGTGCTGTTCCCCCCTGCCGAGCCAGTGCTCCCCGGAGTCTTCCTGGATCAAGATACAAACCTGTGACAGCAAAAACAATACCAGCAGGGACAGACATTGGTAAGGACAGGAGCCAGCTCTCTCATCCCTCGTGCACACAGCAGAAAAGGCAGAGATGTGTCTGAGACAGCTGCAGGTGGTCAGTGTATTATTGGGATGGAGGTGCTGCAGCTCATTAGTGCAGTGCAAATGATGAGCCTTAGGACTGAGGCTTCCATAAACTCCTTACATCCTCCATATA
Source organism: Cettia cetti (assembly GCA_013401135.1). Classification (NCBI taxonomy): domain Eukaryota; kingdom Metazoa; phylum Chordata; class Aves; order Passeriformes; family Sylviidae; genus Cettia; species Cettia cetti. Next base: position 15,053 of record VZUI01044857.1, read on the forward strand.
TCTGGTCTAGTTCTGTTTATGCCATTCAGGAGGCACAAAGCTTTTCATTGGGAATGTAAAGTTTTATATTACTCACTAAGAAACATCTGGTGTGCATGGATCCAGGTGGTTCTCCTTGCCTTCTAGCACAGTAACAATGCATAAGCCAGAGTTTGTGCCAAGAATCCCTTCTCTTGTGTAAAAGAGCAAACCTGACAACTCTGCTGTTAGACTACAGGCAAAAGAATTCAGTCTTGGGCAGTTGTTTTCTGGGTATATTTGTAGATGCAAAGTCAGTTTGCACTAAATCTAAAATTGTGTGTCAGGCATGGTGTGTGCATGGTGGAGAAAGAGTTTGTGTAGTTTATTTAATCATTTTAATTTGTGACTGGTGCATTTATGAAATGCAAATGTGTGCCTATAGCTGCAATTTGCCTGTACTGTGAGATCTGCCAACACTTAACGTTTGCTATTTGAAATTTTTTTTATGGAGGAAACAGGGAATTTAAAGCTCTTTATCTGGTGACCCAATGTGCTTTCCTCATTCCCTCAGGAAGTGAAGCTGGAGAAGCTGCAGAGTATGATCCAAATCTTCTGGATGATCCTCAGTGGCCCTGTGGAAAACACAAACGTGTTCTCATCTTTGCTTCTTACATGGTGAGTGACTGGCATACCTGAACAGAGGAGAGACTCCCTGACAGATTCTCCTATAAAGAGTATTTCTGAGGAAGAAAAATCCCTCTAGGAAGAAAAAGTGGTTTTTCTGATAATTGATCAGGAAAAATACAAATAGTTGAGTTTGTACAATGAGCTTGTCAAGGGCCACCCTGAAACCTGTCTTCATGTTGTCGTTTACTTCTTGTAACCATTTGCTTACTATTTTTTAAAGACTTTTTATATAGTTGGGATTCAACTTTGGGACATTTCAGAAATGTTAAATTGTGAATAATAAAATTCAAGTTTGCCTTTGCATTAGTGTTTTCAGAAGAGTTGTTTGGATGTCAGTCCCATTCACAAGACAAATAATAAATTTTGCTTTTTGCATTTCAGACTACAGTCATAGAGTATGTGAAACCCTCGGACCTTAAAAAGGATATGAATGAAACCTTTAGAGAGAAGTTTCCTCATATCAAGTTGACACTGAGCAAAATTAGGAGGTAAGAAATAAGCCTTGAAAAACAAGAACATCATCCACGCTGAGGCTGCACTTGTATGGAGCAAATACTACATCTATTAATAGCCTATATGATTAAACACTAATCTCCTGTTGTCAGTTGAGCTGACAACATTCCCTGTACTGAAATGTTTAGGATGCTGAGAAAGGGTAACAGTTGGTTTTCAAAGTTCCACCTCAAGGGTTTTGTTTCACCAACTGTGGTGTACTAACACTAGGAGCCAATTAACAGTGGAGTAGCATTAGCTTTGAAACAAACACTTGTAACCTGATTGCTTGGCTGTAGTGCAATCCCACTCCAACTGGATTGGCTTTCTGGGCCCTCTGGCTATTTTTGCCTTTCAATTACCAGACTCACTGATGACCACAGATGCTAAAGAGATTGTAGGATAAAGAGTGTTCGATCTGGGGAGACTTGGTAAAGAAAAGCTTTTTGTGGAGGCCACACAGAATTTCTCATCCTTGAGTAAATGCACCTGGTTGCTCCTCACCACCATGCACTGTTGCACCTTCAGAGAGCTGTAATCTTGCTGGTGTTACAGGGAGATTAATGCAATCAGAGCCTGATGAAATAGGCAGCTTAAACACAGCTCTGCTGAGTCACCAGGGCCGGGTGTAGCTCAGCTCCAGGGGAAGGTTTGCTTGGGCAGTCTGTTCTGCCTGAGTCCTGCGTGCTCCTCTTTGCAGCAGTTCAGAGCAGTGTGTTCATGCAGAGATCATGCAGGTACAGTGTGGGTGGCAGCCCGGAGAGGAACCATCCACCTCCAAGCCTGCCTAAATGCTGAGGTGGAGGGCTGGCTGTATGGGAAGAGGGGAAAGCAGGCTGCCATCCCCTCAGACCTGGCTCTTACACAAGGTGTGTACTAGACAGGTCTCTACACAGCAGCTGCTGTCATCTGCAGGGCTCTGACATGGTTTTCTGGAGGTCAGAGTGGTTCACACTTATGATATGAATCACAGACCAGTTTGGGAGCCCTGAAGAAATCCTACAGCAATAGCCTGTGTTAGTGAGGCAGCTAAGCTCTGGTGTTTATGGGCAGATGAGGAATTGTTCTGCCACAGTGGATATTGTCAGCCAGGTGAAATCAGTTTGTGCATCAGCACCAGCTTGCTGCCAGCTGGGCTTTTCCACTTAGGATAATACTTGTCATGGTTTTCCAAATAGAATTCTTGTCCATATGCTCCTGAGTTGCTGTGCTGCAGTATTTCTACAGCATTTAATAAAATCTGTCATATCTTGGGGGGGTGTCTTTTCTCCTATTCCCAGTTTAAAGAGAGAGATGAGAAACCTGAGTGAGGAGTGCAGTCTGGAGCCGGTGACTGTCTCCATGGCTTATGTTTACTTTGAGAAGCTCGTCCTCCAAGGCAAACTCAACAAACAGAACCGCAAACTGTGTGCTGGTGCTTGTGTTCTGCTCGCAGCCAAGATCAGCAGTGACCTCAGGAAACACGAAGTTAAACACCTAATAGATGTAAGTGCTGTGAGCCTTGTTCCAGCTGTTGCCAGAACCTCCTCCCTAGCTCTCAGGCAAAGATTAAATGCAAGGTTTTCAGTGGCATGTGCTTGCCTGGAAGACCAGCTCTTTCAGCCAGTTTTATGTCTCATTAGGGCTCTTCCTTGCTTTATTTTTTTAATTCATTAAAACTATCTGCCTGGTGCAGGCTAGTGTCTTACTGATCCTACAGTAAAGTTATTTTTGCACTTGCATATGTTTGCCAGAGAAGCAGTAACTGTTGTGTGGGTGTCACAGCTGAGCTGATAAGCTGGTTTTGATTCTGAAGATGCAGCTCAGGCCATGCATCACTGACTTATGCCTTGAAATCACCTGGACTAACTGATTCTTTCTCCCCTCCTGTGTTTTGTTTTGTTACCACTGTCATAGAAACTAGAAGAGAGATTCAGATTCAACAGAAGGGATCTCATCGGTTTCGAGTTCACCGTCCTGGTGGCTTTGGAACTGGCTCTGTATCTCCCTGAAAACCAAGTGTTACCTCATTACAGACGGCTCACACAACAGTCTTAACCAAAGCTCCGCCCCAGCCAGCGTCCAGCCGTGCTGGGATCCCACCCCGGGATGCTGCTGCTGGAGGTGCCACTGGCTCCAGCTCGTCGGGAAGGCTGCAGGGTGTTGGGAACTGTCGAGGTCTGTGGACACAGATGCCAAATCTGAGGGATGGTACGAGAAGAGTTGTTGAACTTTTGTTTTCTTTTGGACATTTAAAGCACAAATATTCACCAGTCAGCTGTCATGGCTGTTTATTATTCCTTATTTATCTTCCTGGTTTTACTAAAACTGTTCTTCCCTATGAAGAATACTATGGTATTGGTTCTTTTTCTTTTGTTTTGTTTTAAGCCTTTATTGTATTCCTTGAAACTGAAGGAACATCACTTCCATTCCAGCGCACCATAAAGTTCAGATGTTTCTAAGAACCTTCTCACATTTTTACATTAATGAAATGCATACTTTATTTTTTTAAAGATGTGCCTAAAACTGGCTGGTCTGGTACCAGTGCTTTTTAAGTTAGTTCTGTTATTTAGTGGGGAATCCTGAATTTGTATAGCCATTTATTCTTTACCTGCATTGGCCTTGCATACAAGGGAAACAATTCCAGTATATCTGCACTAATAATATACAGAGCATCTATTCTATGATCTATAAGTAGCGAGATTGAAATTACTCCATTTCAATTTATTTACTATAAATACCTTAAAAATATACATTTTACTTTAGAAGGAAAAGTGGTTTGAAAACCTGTTACGAAGTACCACACGTTGAGTGAGGTAGCTGGGAAGTGATTGCCCTCCTGATTCACTCTTGAGTGAAAGATGAGCACTTGACTAAGAGCAATTTGCTGTCAAATGTATAATTTAGAGGGTTTATTTGTTTCACTGTTCTGTAGCCTGGAATAAGCACCTTTTATTAGGATGACTGTATTATAGATGGTCTTATCTGAGCAAATATGAAGCCAGTAGAGTTACTGCTGCCAAGCAAAGCCAATGAAACAAAGCATGCTCCGTATTTAAAATGCTACTTTTTTAACTCTCTGTTCTTCCAAGCGTTGCATCACTGTGATGGTCCTCATAAAACTGGCATTCCTTGCACATCTGAGCAGCCACTGCTGGCTGGTGCCCAGCAGCTCTCTAGTGTATACACAGAGCTCGAAAAACTTCTCAGCTATTCCTTCCTTTATTTTTACAGTATCCAGGTTGGGAATGAATTCTTGATTATCCGTGGAACCTTCTGGGGTATTGGCTCTTGGGTTTATTTTCTGAAGCAATATTATGATACAAGTTACTGGGTCCGTTTGCAAGGAACAAAACTGATACTTGGTTATTCCAACTGAGAAAGTTGAAATTTAAGTTTGACTCATGAACTAGCAGACCTCATGCTGAGGTCAGGGGCTTGCTATCCAATATGTAAAGTAATGTAAATTCCTGTTCCTTGTATTAAATATTGGTCGTAGCCAAAACCAAAGCTGAATCTTTGCTCTTCAGCTGTGTTTTGTCTGAAGCTAATTTGGCTTCATTAGAATTGCAGCAAACTTTACTGGAGCCCCTTCCTCTCTGAGTGGGGCTCAAAGTGTATTTTTCATATATAATAATTACAGTGACTATCAAACCTTTTGTAACTGTGTTCAGCTGTATGTAGCTTCAAATTATTTGTGTAAAATTTAATATGCTTGTGATTTCTTTAACACAGAAGGACTTTCCAGTCTAATAGCTTAGACAATAAGCTTGCCAGTTATCTTCCAAAAGGTTTAAAAAAATTGCCTACTAGTTAAACTTTCTACTGAATATAACTGTCCTTGCATGCAGAAATAGTGATGTACTAAACATCTAGTGTGTAGTGAGCCTCCAAATTAGGAAACAGTGGTGCAGACAGCTGAGGTGGTCCACCACTTCCCAAGGCATTGTGGAGGGGTCAGAGGTACAACAGAGCAAAGAAATTTCTCACAGAACAGCTTGAAATCTGAATGTGTATTCCTCTGGGAACTTCTTTATTTAGTGTATAAAGAGTTTTCTGTAACAAAATTAACTTTCCTTCCTCGCCGTCTAAGGGAACAAAACGCACTTTGGGTTGCAACACTTTGCAGTCTCTATTCAGTGGAAGTTTGTCTAGTTCAAGCGGCCATTTGGGCTGTAATTACACTCCCAGAATCTGTGGGTTCACGTCATAAAGCCGGCAAGCTTTTGTTTTCTTCCAAGAGAACAAATTGGGATAAAGGAGCATTAAATTACAGAAAACTGGTTGTTGTCTAATAGTTATTGTAGAACTTGGCTTGGGCACGCACTCGCGCTGGGAAGCTGCGGGGAGCACGGGCCAAGGATGACGCAGGGCAGCGAGGGCTGTGCCAGCCTTGTGTGGCAGAGCTCGGCCTTGGGCTGATGCTGCCCAGAGCCCGGGGCTTGTGCCCGGGGTGCCTCGTGTGTCAGAGCAGGAGCAGCCCTTCTGCAGGGACCCACCCCCGCTCCGTGCGCTCCGCCCGCTGGTTTTCCCGTGTCCGGAGCGCGGCTCGCAGTCCTGTGTGGGAATCTCTCTCTTTTCACCTAAAAGCTGCCACCATGTGGCAAAGGACTACCAGTACCTTGTGTGTTCACACACAGCGCGGGACCCAAAGGCAGACCCAGACCTGCTGGTTTATGTTTGCACAGCCAAAACTCCTCTTGCTCTGAAGAGAAACAGGTCTGGTGCTTTGTGAAGGTGCTGCTGGGGTGGCTCAGCACGGAGAACTCTATTGAAAGGAGCCTGTACATTTTCCTGTAAACAAAAACTCTTCTAGTTTTGTCATATTCCATTATTTAAAAGTCTGAGTTGTAGCCTGTTTTGTTTGTTTTGGTTTTTTTCTTCTGTGAAATTAAGATGCTGTGAAATAAAACCTGTTTTGGTATGTGGTTTGTAACCAAATGTCTCATTTTGGAATAACAGAATGAGCGGTGTTGGAAGGGACCCCTGGAGATCATGGCATCTGACCCTGCTGCTCAGGCAGGTCACCTGCAGCAGGTGATGCAGGAATGTGTCCAGGTGGGTTTGAACCTGCAGCAGGTGATGCAGGAATGTGTCCAGGTGGGTTTGAAATGTCTCCAGAGATGGAGACTCCCTTATATCCCTGGGCAGCTGTTCCAGAGTTCTGCCACCCTTAAAGGAAAATTATTCCTCAAGTTCAGCTAGAATTTTTTGTGTTTTAGCTTATGGCCATTTCTCCTTGTCTGGGCATCACTAAAAAGACTGGCAACATTTTCTGCCAGCCCTTGGAGATATTTGTTTGGAGTGAGATCTCCTCTCAGTCGTCTCCCGACAAAGCATGCCCAGCTCCTCCCCTCTCTCCTCCTGCCAGAGATGCTCCAGACCCCTCACCATCGCTGGGGCCTCCACCAGACCCTCGCCAGTAGCTGGGAACGGTCTTTTGGGTTTCTGCGAGGGTTCCGGGGTGGCCTGGCCATAAAATCACAAGGGTTCAGGGTGGAAGGGAGCTCTGGAGATGTCCAGTCCAACGCAGCTGCCGAGGGACGGGCACCTGGAGCAGGCGCGTTCCGAACGTCACCTGACAGGCCCGCTCAGGTGTGCAGCCCCTAACGAGGGGCTGTCCCGGGGGGCACGACCCCCGCGCCCCTTCCCCGCGGGGCTGGGCCGGCGCCGCCATGGCCACGGCGTGACGTCACGCGCCCCTGCAGGAAGCGCTCGCGGCGCTGTGACGTAATTCCGCGTCCGGCCCCGCCCCTTCCTTTCCGCCCGGCCGCGCGCGAGGTGGGAGCGATGGCGGCGGGGCCGGGAGCGGTGGGGAACGATAGGAGCGATGGCGGCGGGGCCGGGAGCGGTGGGGGACGATAGCAGCGATGGGAGCGGTGGGAGCCGTGGCAGCTGTAGGAGCGGCGGGAGCGATGATGGGAGCCATGGCGGGGCCGGGAGCGATGCTGGGGCTGGGAGCGGCGGGCACGGTTCTGCCCGCGAGGTTCGGCTGCCCCGGCCGGGCTCCGGCATCACTTCACGGCGGGGACAGCTCTGGTCGCTGTGGCCAGCGACAAGACCGAGGGAAGGGCTGGAGCTGTGTCGGGGAGGGTGAGGGTGGGGAATGGGAACAGCTTCCTCCCCCAGAGGAGCTGGCACTGCCCGGGATCCCCAGGGAATGGGCACGGCCCCGAGGCTGCCAGAGCTCCAGGAGCCTTTGGACAGCGCTGCCAGGGATGCCCAGGGTGGGGTTGTAGGGGATGCCTGTGCAGGGCCAGGATTTAGGCTCGATGATCCTTGTGGGTCCCTTCCAACGCGCGATACTCCATGATTCTTCCAGGTGTTTCTGCTTAGTGCCTCAGCAGGGACCAGGACGAGATGCAGAACGACGCCGGGGAGTTCGTGGACCTTTATGTCCCTCGGAAATGGTGAGTGGGGGAGCGGGCGGGGCTGGAGTGACCCCGAGGCCTGGACAGCCTGTGGAAAGAGGCTTTTTGTAGCAGCGAATAACTGTATTTCTGGGGCGGAAATTAGTTTTCTGTCAGTTAAAAAATTCATTAAATATAAGCCGCTTGTGTAAATTTTATTAGGTTAAATCAAATATGTTTTACAGCCTGTGATTCCTGAGCATTTCCAACCTGAGTGTCTTAGACAGCTGTAGTGGCTCTCAGCAAAAAAGGCATAAAAATTAATTATATCAATTATCTTGATTGCTGTATTTTTGCATTTTAGAAAAGAAAATAACATTCTATGTGTTTTGAAGGCCCATACTGCCCTGTTCACTGTATGCACATAGAGACCTAAGTGAAGGGATGATTGTCTAATTAGTGTGATACTACCACTAGTGAAAATTTCCTTTAAAAGCTCTTAAAACCGCATTTTAGTCTTCTGAGTAATGAAAGCTTAAACTATTATTGTCTAAATGTCTTGTGCAGTTTTATTTTGCCTGTAGAATTGACTCTAGTACCTTTTTTGTCATTGTCACTGCCTGTTACCTTTTGTTTAAATCTATCCTGTTTTATTCTTTAGCTCTGCTAGCAACCGAATCATTGGTGCTAAGGATCATGCTTCCATTCAGATAAACATTTCTGAGGTAAGTTTATTAACAGAATATGTGATGAGAGAGCCAAACTTTTTGATAGAAGTTGCAGAATTAAAGAGCTTGTGATGTACCTTCAGTAAAGAAAGTCACAATAGACCTTGACTCATGCAGGTTCCCAGTTAATACATGTGGGTTCCAATTAATTTAAGCTCCTTGTAGCATGGTTTGGGTTTTCTTCCCCAGTTGTTTATTAAATTCAGCTTTCAGGAATTTTGTGGACACAATGTTCCTGTAGCTTATGTACTACAGAGCTTGATTTGGTTCTTGAATGGGAGACCACATTGCCATATCTTCTAAAAATCTCAGTCTCCTGAGTTATCTCACCAAAAAAACCCCACAGATCTTTAAAAGCCACTGTGATTCTGATTTCCTGTATTTGTTATGACAAATACTTTTCTCATTCACCATGTTTCATTCCTTCAGTGATCCCTATTCCTTGTTTTCAAAGGATCAGAGATGAGCAGAACATGGAAATGAACCCACCTGGTATTACAGGGTTCACTACACTATTTAATTCCATGACTTATATTGTTTAGTCTTTTTTCTGTTAAATTTCTCAGCAGCTTGAGAAAGGGAGACAATTTATGTCTCAGCTTGGACATTTTCCTACCCATGTAACAAGTCTGTCCCCTTCCCCTTCCATTCAATTTTCCATGTTATGACCTTAATTAAAAGAAACAAAAAAAAAAAAAAAAAAAGAGTAAAGGCAGGAAAATCTGCTTTATACAGAGCTTTTCCATTTTTTCAGAACTCAGATATTTTAGCTACCATTTCTTGTCAATCAGTGTGACCCACTAAATTTTATGGCTGCACTATGTAGCTACAGATTTGCTGTGCAAAGATCACTGTAGTTGACTTTCTAACTTCAGTATTTGCCTTGAGACTTTGTGGTTTATTTTCTCAACACTGCAAGTATTATTTCTGCAGTTTCTAACTTTGGCTGCTTGGCAAGTGTGGTGTGAGAGGGTAGAACTCTGTAAGAATGTGTGTGCAGCAGCTTTGCTGTGGTTGCAGGTGGACAAGGTGACAGGCAGAGTGAATGGCCAGTTCAAGACCTACGCCATCTGCGGCCCGATCCGGAGGATGGTGAGTGCCTTCCTGACCTGCAGAATTGCTGCTTTTTCTGATCATTAGTAATTAATTAGATGTGTATTTGGCCCTGAAAACACTCTGTGAAGTGTGTTTTCACAGTGGTATTTGAAGATAATGAAAGCAGAGTGAAGTGAACAAATTCACCGAAGGATTTGGTTTGGAGGGGCCTTAAAGCTCATCTCATTGCACCCCTTCCATGGGCAGGGACACTTCCACTATCCCAGGCTGCTCCAAGCCCCATCCAGCCTGGCCCTGGACACTTCCAGGGATCCAGGGGCAGCCACAGCTTCTCTGGGCACCCTGTGCCAGGGCCTTGGATTAACTCACCATAATCAATTTCTTCTGGAGATGTTTGTTTTGGTTTTTTTTTAAGTAAAGGATGCTAGTGATTTTCTTTTCATTTCAGAATGTATAGCAAAGTACTAATCCTGGCTCTTACTTATTTATAATTCCTGGAGATGATACTACCTTGGCTTCAAAATGGTGTGAGGAGTTTGTCATATGTTCACTTATCCATAAATATATGTTGTTTGTTCAAATGCATATTTTTATGCAATTAAAGCATTTCTTACCCTTAGGGATGACAAAGATTTAACAGTTTATTTTGAAAACTAATCTGCATTAACTGCTGCAGCTGCCTCTCTTCCACGTGTCAGCAATTATTTGGACACTTGGGACTATTTTCTTTTCTCTTTTTACAGGGTGAATCAGACGACTCCATTTTGCGTCTAGCGAAAAATGATGGAATTGTTTCCAAGTACGTTTATTTATGTTATCCTCTAACTCTTGCAGTGGGAGCTTCCATTCCCAAATCCAGTTTTTAGGATGACAGTCTGTATGTTGTATTTATAGGATGGTTACACAGTTGGTCAAAGATATTTATTTGAGCTGTTGAAACCAACTCATTTGTAACAATGTTTTCTTCATTTTCTTCTAGGAACTTTTAACTGAAGAAACTCCGGTCTAGAACATGTGAAATAAACAGTTCAAAACTATATTGTGCTGTGTCTTTTGTTCAAGTCATAAACACGAGTAGGTTTATTATAGTTAGTCTTAAAAGACTTGGAAATGTGTCTTAAAAATACACATATTCTGATTGTGAATTCTTAAAACACTATCAGCTTGTAAAGCAATGCCAGAGTTGAAAGTCAGGGATTTCCGCTTTATTCTTGGCTTCACTGTCATTGTTCTTTTCCAGATTTAAAAAGTTTTCCATCTGTAATGCAACACTTGCAATGTAGCAATGTAACTGGGCTTACTCAGAGGTTAATCCAGATTACACTTCCTTGCTTGTGATCATCTCTGGGTTAACATCTGCAGTTGTCCATCCTCAAATCTCTGCACAGGCCCTCCCAGAACTCTTCCAAGTGACAGAGGCTGTTTGGTGATGCTTTCCTGTTTATGCTGCAAGCTGTCACCATCAAGAGGGGCTTACCATGTGCTTTATTTCTGACTTGTTTGCAAGTTACTGTGGGTGATGTGTGTGTGGGAAACAAGGCTCAGGCCTCTCTCAGGATAGCCTGGAACAGGGATGCTGCTGCCTCTGGACTAAGGAGAATGGCTGAACTACCCAAGTGTGGTTCTTTCTTATCTATTTTTCTTCTCAGACATGGCAAAGGGCAGCATGGTTTTGGCATCATGGGTACCTACTGATTATTAGCAGAGCAAATCAGGCCATGTTAATGTATGGTTACTGTGTGGTGTGGGTTTGGGTTTTTTTAATTTTAGTAAATTTTTGCAAATCATAAATGAGGATTTAGGGTGTACACTACTGTATAGATACAATGAAATCTATAAACCTTTATTCCAGGAGTAGTTGCAGCAGAGAAGTCAGAACTCAACAGGCTGAGAGCCCTTTTTAGCGGAGCCACAACCTGAAACATCTTTGGCTGCAGTCTCCCCACTGATAATACTTGAATTTACTACTATGAGCTGATAGAACTTTTAAAAGATGAACTCCTGGGTGTTGCAAGTAGAGAGGAACTCAGCTAAAAAGGCCAAAAAACTGGTTCCTGTTGAACTTAATACACAAAGCGCATGAGAGAAACCTTTTAAATACTAAAGGGGGAAATAAACCCACACTTTATTTTTGAGCTATTTTCTTCTGACATCTAAGTTAACCATGAAAGATGCATTTTTAAAAAGGGGGAGGAGGGATGACAATGTTGTGATTCTCCTAGAAATAATTCATTTTTCCAGATAAATCTGTGAAAACATTTTCTGGAAAGAAAAATACAGTCTTCAAACCAGAGAGCTTGCAGCTTGGCTTATGTCCAATCCTTATTACTTTCCTTTGTACACAGTAAGAGGAGATAAGTTTTAATTGGACTTGGTATTTTTTACTGACATCTTAAATTAGCTGCTTCTGCCTTGGCATTAGGGTAGAACTTTAAATAAAACCCTTAACTGTTTGCTGCTGATAAATGCCTGGTTTACCAAAGAGTTTAAATATTGTTGACTTCTTCCTAATCCCCTGAGACTCTGTTCTCCCATGTGTATTTCAGTGGAATTCCTCCATAAGGCACAGTGAACTGACAGCTTAAAAGTTCAAGATGAACTTGAGATCTCTCAGATGTCTTTTTAAGCAGTACAACCCCATTAGTATGCAGCTGACCCAAATTTACACTTTTGGTTTGAGTATTTAAGGATTATGTTGTAATTTAAAATGTTCTGTGCTTTGTAACACTGATTGTTGCCATTTGGTTTTTGGAATTTTAAAAAATTGAAACAAATTATTTTCTCATTAATTTCTTGTCAAAATATGAAATGTTATATGGTGCCATATCCTGAAACAGTTCAGTTGGGAATGGATTAGTGCTGTGCTAAAGGCTTCCTGAAGTTCACACCATTGTCACCAGCAAGACTGCATGTGAGTCCTACCAAAATTTCTGCAGAATCCTATCAAGGGAGGACATGTGGCCCTTTAAAAATCCACTTTCAGTTGCATTTTCTAGTATTGTGATGTAAAATGTTCTTTGTTTTCCTGGAACAGGAATAGTTCAGATATTCAAGGGCCATGAAAGGGAATGAACTGTACTGGTACTGTACAAGATGGACAGAGTTGCCCTTACATGGTTACATTGCACCAAGTCGTGAAATTCTTTGCTGTTACTTACGAGGACTTGGCAGTGGCATCCTAAAGACATCTGATTTAACAGGCTATTTTAGTGTCTTTGGCCGAAATTCTGCTGCTCAGACAAAAGCCTGAAACTCCTGAAAACACCTGGGGGCTTTGTAGGAGCTTGTAGGTGTCCCATAACACTGATTTTTTTTCTTTTTAAGCCTTGACATTCTTCTAATGAACCACACGGTGCTAAAAAGCTGCTTCAGTGTGTCTCATCTGTGAGCCTGCTGTGATCAGAGCCCCGGGTTAGGAGGTCAGTGCTGCTCCCGGGGCAGAGTTAACAGCTCTGATAACATCAGCCCTGCTCAGGTGCCAAACAGGCACAGCCCTGCCAGGCCTGGCAGGGGACAAGAGGCAGAAGTGCTCCCCTGGCACTGCTCCTCGTGCCTCTCTGCACGGAGGAGGCTGACACTCAGGGGAGAAGTAAAAAAGGCCAAGAGTGTCCTTTTCCTGCATGTGTGTCCATGCACCAAGAGAGTTTTTGGAGCAGAGCTGTCTCACCAGTGCTCCCTGCAGAAGGAAACTTGGGACAGCTCTGTGGGATGACATTTATTTTCCCAGAGCACGTGCTGATGCTGGAAGGCTGCTGAAAGCCTACCTAGACCACTGAGATAATCTAGTTCCACTAGATTTGGCAGCAGTTTTGTTTTCCAGCTGGATGTTATGGAGAGCTGTCTATTCCCAGCTCCTGTTTTGTTCAATTGCTGTCACTCTGAGTAAAACCCAGAGATAAATACACCCCTGCTGCAAATATTACTTTGAGCAAGTTAAGAGAGGTTTTGATTTTAGTTCATTCATTTATGGCTGTTTGTGTTGAGGCATCCCTAGGGAGGCAGCTTCCCTTTATGCATGTTGGACTAATCAACCATGGAAAAAAAGCAAAGAAAACTAATTAGGCTTTTGTTTTTCCTGCTAGGAAACACGCAACTGTTTAATCCTCAACAGGAACTGCAGGTACTGAGATTTTAAGACTTAAGAACAATTTATAAGGTCAACGTGGGATTTACTTTTCTAATAAATTATGATGGAAAAGGTATTATTTTAACATCTATTTTCAGATAGCTGATAATGAGTAAAACTACTGTGACCAGGCTGAACCAAGTGTACTTTGCAATGTACACACCTGAGAGTGTTAACAAATGAGCAAACTTAACAAATTTATTAATAAATCCTCTTCCACGGCTTATTTCTACAGGACTGGGAGCATGGAGAAGAGCAGGTATATGCCTGTTCTGCTGAGGACTGAGGCTGCTGTTTGCAGTCCTGGGATGACCATGGCCAGCTGCCAGTGCCCACCCAGCTGCTCCCCTCTCACCCTCCACAACAGGGCAGAAAACGTGGTGGAAAAGTAGGGAGGTCACTTACCAATTACCATCATGAGCAAAACAGGAAAATCCATTTATTGCTTATTAAAACAGAACTGGAGTGAGAGCACCAAGATTAGGCTGCAGATGGTGGGAGCCCCAGAGCTATACATACATCATCTGTTAATTCAGGTGCTCTTCCAAGAGGGTGGAGGACTAACCTTGTGCAGGGAGCCAGGGCTTGTGGGGCATTGACTGGGGGTTCCTGCAGGGATGGAAGTGAGAGTCACACTTGCATTTTGGTGAGCCAGTTGCAAGCTGTGTGCTGGGACACAACACATCTATCAAAATGAAGGTGCTGCTTGTCTGGCTTTAAACACAATAATCTTTTTGCTGTTTTCACAGGGCACCAGAGCCCAGACAAGCACCTTGATCCATCCATCCATCAATACCAAAATGCAATGCACTGGTGCCCTGATGTGAAGTCACTGCAGTGCCTGTCAGGTTGAGCAGAAATGTTAAAATACCACGTGTTTTATTTCACAGAACAGCATTTTCATAAAGCATTTAGCACAACTCTGTGCGGGTTGCCCATCGAGCTGGGAAATGTGATATTTTGTGCTCCAGGCAAAATGTTTCAAATGTCTGAGGCTGAACAAAAATAGCACTTCAAAATAAATTGGGGCGTGCACAGGGGAGGTGGCAGAGATCATTACTTGCTGCTTGTCCCTGCTCCATTCAGCTCTTTCCCCTACAAGGGCTAGAAAGGCTGGGGATTTCATTCTCCCTTTGACCAGTTTGAGGCTAAATGAAAGGGATTTACACGCCTGATTTCTGTTGTGGCCAATGGAGCCGTGCTCGCAGCAAACTCCCTCTGCATTCCTGGGAAAATGGGGTCATTTGTGCTGGATCACTCAGCCAAGCGTGGATGTGTGACATTGCAGCCCCCAGGCCAGCTGTGCTGAGAAAATAACCTTAAAAAGTTGATGCTGCAGCTAAGATCAGTAAAGTCTGCTGATGGGTCACTTTTGTTCCTGTCAAGTGCCTGGAACCCTTATCCCAGTCTCCAGCACATGAGCTGGTAATCCCAAACTTGGAAGAGCTTCCAAGCAGGCTGACCAAAATCTGAGGATCTAAGACCACCTGTACCCAAAAATAAGTAAATAAAAGGAAGCTGATCCCAGATGGTGCTGATTAAAACACAGACTACAAAGGGAGGTGGAGGAAGCAGCTTTCAGGCTGCAATGTATATTACCTGAGAGGGAGCTTGATCATCGTGCACAGAGCTCATATATCTGGGAACAGTGCTGCCTTTGGAGGGCCTGCATCCTCCTGCAGAAGATAACAGAGCCAAACTTTGGGTCTTCTGATTGCAAAGGGAGTTAACATCTCAGCAGTCTTCTTGGAGAGTGATACAAGTGTGACCACAGTAGGGATAAACCCCTTTCAGGTTAAAGGGAGGCAGTTATACAAGTTTTTTCTGACCTTCTCCCAAATGCTGAACTTCTCTAGGAAACAGGAGGCTTTGCAGGTGTGGGGCAGGTGGCAGTGTACCTGCCTGCCAGTGACACTGTGGCCATTGCTCACTTCTGATCTTGGCTGAATGGTTGATAACAGATCTGCTTTGGTCTTAAGGCCCCAGGTGCTGATCTTTTGTTTCCCAAAATGTATTATTTGTCACCTATCTCTGCAGTTTAGCTTTTTCAAGCTTGTTTGACACTGTCCTGCAGGAAGGTTAATCCTTGCCTCAGTTGAAACAGTGCTGACTCACTGCTGCAAGTCATAATCCCCTGAAAACTTTGAATATCCAGGAAAGTCTCATACACATATCACAGCTTTCCATATGGTTACATAAAAACCTCAAACTGTCATTTCATCAGACACCTCGTGGCTCATGCCTGCTATGTTACTCAGCCTGCACTGCTCTCAGTGCCTTTAAAAAGAAACAGAAAAAACAAAGTTGTGTTTGTTTGTGAAGAGCAGGGAAATGTTCCTGGTGTGCTTCTCATTAAATGTGCATCCCAGGCATCCCATAACACTACTGCACTGGGACCAAGGCTCAGGAGACTCGTTTCTGCTTCCAGCAGTGACATTTGTTTTGAGCAAGACCTGCTCAACTGCTACATCCTTCACCAGAATTTACCCATCTCTCAAATGAATATGATTAAAACCGTAGGAAGCTTTAAATCAATGTAAGGAGTGCTCAGAAAATGCAGTGTGAGGTGGCACAGCTCTCTAAATAACTTCTACAAGGAGGATAAACTTTAAAGATCTGCAGTGAGCTCAGTAGAGTTGAGCCAGAGGCAGGTATGCTAATTTACTGTTTAAACCCCTGGTTTTATCCTCTATCCAGCAGGGGGATTTTACGCCATCAATTTTCTGGACATTCAAATAAAATAATGTCTTTTTTTTCTTTTTGAATCAGGAACGTTTATGGGGGTAGGACCCTTAGAGTGTTCTTTCTTCCTTTAGGGAGTGGGTAATGAGAGGGAGGGCCATAGCAAAGCTGACTGCTGGAAAGAATTAACTCTGATTTACAATGCCCTGCAGCTGGAGATAATGCCCCTGGTGCACGGCAACTCTGAAATGCAAAATGCAGCACTCATGGGGAGCCTGCTCTCAGTCACCCCTTGCTGGTATCAGTAGCTGGCACCCAGGAGTGCAAATCCCACAAGGACTGGTCACTGTCAACCCAGCGCAGGGCACAAAGCTGGAGCTGCCACATCTGTTCCTCCTGTTCTGGACCAGCCTAAAGACTTCCTGCATCTCTAAGGTCAGTGCAGCCCTTAATGCAAATTCACAGGACATCATTAGCCTTAGATTCCCACCTTCATGAATTTGCAAGGGACAACGTGGACACTCTCCAGAAGTGCTCAGAGTTGGGAACAGAACAAACCAAGAGAAATTCCAGCAAAGAGGGCGGTGCCTGATTCCAGCCCCAGATAACAGTTCTTATCAGCAAAGCTCATAAATCCACCCAATTTAAACAGAGTGTCAGCAGCATCCCGTGCTGCTTTGTGTGTCCCCTCAAGGGACCTACAGCTTCTTGTTCTGATCAGCGATTTCCATCCTATCCCTCAGGTTCCCAGAAGTCATTACTTCCTGGAAAACGTTTGTGGGAGTGCTAATTCTGAATATCTGTGTGGCCTCAGGAAGAGCAGAGCATGTTGCTGTTCTAATAAACAGCCCAAATTATAGTTTGGCTGTCACTTGTGATTAAAGCAAGAAATATTGACAAAAGCAACATGACAGAAGTAGGGAACTTGTTTAAGTGTTGGGTTTTGGGTCTGAGCTTCAAGTGTCTGGTGGAATATGAAGTCTTCATTAAGACAACATCAGTGTCTCTCCTGGGAACTGTAAATAAACACCTGATAGCCCTACTCTTTCTGAAGCACAAACATGGATAACACCCCCTTCTCTGGTCACTGTCACCCCTCTGGTGTCATCACTGCCACTGCAGATGAAGATTATCTGAGGAGAAGGACACAAGACATGGTCTTGTCTCTCAATTCTAGTTTTACCTCAAGCATTAGTTTGGTGGTTTTTTTAGGTACTATGTCCTACTACAAAAAATGGCAGAAAATATACATTTACTGTTTGGAAAAAAAATCCCACAGCTTCTCATGGAAAGATGTGGATTTGGTGTTAAAGAATGACGTAGATGTGAGAAAATGAGCATCCTGTCAAAGAGTTGGTCCCAAGTAAAATATCAGGTTGACATTCATATGCTCCAAGAGATTTCTCAACAGCTCCTTTCTGCTATATGAAAAAAATATTTGTATTGTGGTCAGGCACTGCTTTTAGGGATGTGCTGCAGCAATTATGAGGAGTGGAGGCATGACCTTGCTATTATTCTAGCAACTCTATTAGGGGAAAATCTGTGGATTTATTTCATCCACTTTTTGTCTCTTCCAGCAAACATTCTGGTAGTTTCCAACACACCAAAATGAGCATAAGGGGATTTTGTCTCCAGTGTTGTGACTTTTGAATGACCTCATGGAACAATGACCAGAGAATGAAGTGACCTTATAAAATACTCTTTTAGGAAAACACCATGTGATACACTGCTGGGACGAATTGTCCAGAACAGGATATTGGGAACAACCCTGATGCTTTAGAGGAACCTATAAAACAAAACTCCGGATTTACCCCATGAGAAAGAGAGTATGGAATGGGAAAGGTTGTTTCTTCTGCCATGGGAAAAAATTCAGCATCTTGGCCAGCTTCACAACAGTGTTAACAGCCTCTTCCTGACTTGTGTGGTGAGGAAACTCAGGTCATAAAAGCTGTGTCCTTCTATTTATCAGGTAACTTCTAAATATGCTATTTATGCCCAAGCAGAAAGGTTGTTGTGTGCTAAAGACCCAGTGCTGCAACAGCTCTGGCTCCAGGGGTGACACAGTGCAAAGTGGGATTCCCAAAGAACATCCCTGGGAAGCATCATTTAGGGGAAGAAATTGATAAAATAATGAAAAAGAGCCACAAAATTTTTTTTTTTCTTTACTCTTGTAAAAAGTCACTGGAATATACAAACAGATGCAAATGTTTGGTGATTAATGAAAGGTGAATACAGCAGCAAGACTTTCTTACTGTCCTGAAAGGAGCTGCTCATGTGAGTGCCGTGTGTGTCTTCCTGCAGTTTTGGAATGTGCAGCACAAGGTGCAGGAGATGCTCCACAGCCGTGTGCAACCCTCTCTCCTGGCCAGGCAGGGAGGGCAGAGCACAGGGTGAGGTGTGAGGAGAGACAGAGGGGCTTGGTAGTTAGATAAAAGCAGAGCACCATGGAACTGGAGTTGATGCCACCAGAGCAGGAGATACCTGAGCATCTGGAGTGAGTCTGCTTGTGAGGAGGGATAAAGCAGGATAACTGCAGGAGCAATGGGCACATTGAGGAGCAGTGGGAGAGGAAGGAGTGAACATCTGGCAAGACTGAGGTGCCTGTGACTTGGGAGGAATTTCAAGGAAAGCCATAAGAGATCTGGAGGGAGGCACTGCTGCCTGCTGGAAGAGATGGGGAAGGGAGAGGTTTTGTGTATTTATGTGCTCTGTGGGGCTCAGGCACTGGGATCACTGTGCAAGCACTGCACTGCCACGTGCTCTTGGTAACTGCGTGGGCAGCTGGATGTGTCCTTTTGAACCAGCAGCACCGTGCTCCTCTGCCCTGTCTGGCACCGGTTAATCCTGAAAAGAAGCAGTACTTCCCTGTCTGCTCCTTAGAAGTGACCTGAGCAGCAGCAGCGTAATCACTTGCACTAAACACATGGCTGGAATCCTTTTGATAAAGCCCAAGACAGGGGACAGCTTCCTACAACTGCCTCAGGGGCAGACCTGACCGTCTGACTCCCATTGTAGAGACATTTCAGAACAATTTTACTTGTTCCGGTCGGCTTTAATTGAACATCTGGGTTAATAACGGGGAGATTCCCAAGGCTGGCATCAGAGTCGGGAAGGAAAAGGAGTAATTTTGGAGTCCTTCCTTAATCCCAGCTCCTTTGTTAGAAGTGTTGGTGTTATTTAATTGACTGTTAAATCCCAGTCACATGAGCACCCTCGAGTGTAATCTCCTGTGATAAATTGCCCAGTACTCGTGTCAGAGGCACATTCTGGTCTCTGGCCTGTGCAAGACTCAGTGGCCTGTGATTACAGCTGACTTTTGCATAGGGAACGAGGGAGGGATGGATCTTATTTCAGTTTAAATTGATTTAAGAAGACAGCTCCAGATTTGGATAAAGACACTGTTCTCTAACCTGCTTGAGGTCGTTGTAGATTATTATTTTTTCCAAGTTTTCAGCAAAAGTTTACAGGGTCCAGGTCTTATCAGACAAAGGCAGAGAGCCCTCGGGGTGGGGGGGAGGAAAACCAGACAATTGCACAAGGTCTCATCTCACAGGTGGGACAGAAGGAAGGGAAAGGGCTCAGTTAGGGTTAGGGGAGATAATTATGTGTTGGAAACAGCCTGCACAGTCAGATCTCTAGGATCAGGAAAGAGAATTTGAAGGTGGAAATGTAAATTAGATATGAAAAAGATCTGAGCAGATAAAAGGAGGATGGCAAGGAAAATCTGCAAGATGTCAGGAAAACCTTTTCTGTCCTACAATCCTCTAATATTTCCCCGTTTGCTTCTGTTCATTCTCCCCCATTAGAGATTTCACCCTACGTCTTGTGGTCTGAGACCAACCAGATCCAGAGAGAGAGGCCAGAGGCAGAGCAAGGTGCTGGCATCCCTGAGGGGCACAGATGCTTGCATGGAGTGTGCAGGGGACAACCAGTGACTTCTGAGATGCTCCTGACCCCACTGGCACTGCTTTCCCCAAACCTTGTGAATTAGGAAGCTGGCAGCATCTGTGAGCTGCCCAGAAAGCTCTCTGCTCTCAAATCTCCACGCTTGGATTCACTGCCAGAATTCATGGCCTCTCAGATGCAGATGTTCACCCCTTTTTGAAGCCACTTACATTTACACCCAGCTGAGAGGGCAGGTTTAGCTTTGCTCAGCCAGTCTCCTCTTAAAGATTCCTCACCTGATGTTTCCTTAATTCTCAGGGCACCAGCAAAACAGCACAGGGCTCCTGCCTGCCCTTGGGAAGGTGGTGGTGTGCAGCAGCAGCCTGCAAGTTCTCTGGGAGCAGAGCCAAGAAAGCAAGGCTCTGCAGCAGGAGAGGAGCAGCCTTGTGGGGAGCAGCCTGCAGCACGGGCATGTGCAGGTGGGACAGGAGGTCTGGCCCTGAGTGGCTGCACCTGGGTGCAGATGCAGGCGTTACATCTGGCAGGGGTCTGCAGGGACTGCTCCTGGTGTCAGGCATCTGTCAGGCATCTGTCTCCCTCCTGGAATGCAAGGCTTGTGCTGAGACCAGCCCATTGTGGTATTTTTCTGTAATTTTGAACCTGTGGCACTGAGGGAAATGGCAGCGTGCTCTGGTGTGCTCAGGGAACAGTGGGTTTGGGGAGATTTTTCCCCAAAATTTGGGGGGTTCGGTATTATCTGAGGGGATTTGACCCCATATTTGAGGGGTTTGGGGTAGTTTGGGGCAGGATTCCAGCCCAAATTTTAGGGCTCTGCAGTGATTTTGGGATGGTTTCGCCCCAAATTTGGGGGGTTGGGGTTGGTTTGGGAACATTTTAACCCCAAACAGCCTGGCTGAGCCCCTGGGCTGCAACGTCCCTGCTCTGCTGCAGCAGCTGTGACAGGAGCCCTGTGCCACCACACAGCACGTCCCTGGCACAGCCCTGCTGATAACAGCCTGTTCCCTCAGTCACATCACAGCCCATCTCATTTTATCCAAATGCCATTTCCCCCCTCCCCAGCCCTGAATCATCACCAGCCTGGTATCAGTGCCCATGTGTCAGTACCAAAGGAATGCCTGATAATATCCTGGTTGTCTCCTCAGCTTTTCCCAGCTCCCTTCCAATCCAGAATAATTTGTGCTTCCTTATGACCCCAAAGGCACCACAAAACAAATGTATCAACATGAATGTAAGCACTTTAATCAGTAAAATGCAAGATTAAAAAAAATAAAAATAATAATAGCAGTACCCTGCAGGGAGAGAGACTGAGAAAAGAAGAGCAAATAAAAAGAAACACTCTGTATGTTCTGGCAGGGAGCCAAAGGCCCTCTGGGCCAGGTTTGGATAAAATAGGGCTTAATTTCTGGTGTGAGAAACCGCTAGAGTGAATCTGTAGCAAACAAAGGCCAATTCACAAAGGGACATAGGCCAGGGCTGGAGGAGGAGAGGGCAGCCTGCCAGTTCTGCCAGCTCCCGTGATTTTATCATGTCTTGCAGTATCAGATGTTTTACTGCTAGCTTCCTTTTCCTCTCGGATTTTTTTTTTTAAACTACATTTCTTCTTATGAAATCTGTAGGGAAAAACTTAGATACATTCCAAAGACAGTCCAGAAAGCAAAACGAAGATAACAAACACTAAGGTTCATTAACTTAATGGAAATTAAATTGAGATTCTTAAACAAGACTAGGAGAGGAGGGGGTTTTTTTGAATGTTTGGGCTGGGCAGTTTGAAATGCTTCCTTGGACCAGGAACAACTGTTTACATTTGAAAAGAAATGCTGTGTCAGCAGTGCTAGTGGGCTCATCGCTCAGTGACAGCATTATCTCCCTGGAGAGCTGCCAGTGCCAGAGGAGTGTGAGATCCCCCAGATCTCACAGGGCTCAGCTCTGCCCTCTTCCACACCACCAAAACCTCTGCCCTGCACATCCCAGGGCTCAGGGAGATGACAGAAAGCCAACTATGGTAACAGGGTAACAAACCTACCAAGGGAATTCTCTCCTTAATGGGACTCTTGCCCAATTCTTAAAAGTCCACTCTTTCCCTTGGGATCACAGCAAATAGCTTGTACCCAGAACAGTGGCATTTCCATCTCATCCCACAGCAGGGGTGGTACTGACAGGAACGAGTCGTGATCCCGTTATTTCTCAGGTTCTTTCCAACAAACAGAGCAGGGAGAATGGCTTGTCCTGAAAATCCAAAGCTTCGCTATTAGCTGCACGCTGTGCTTAATACCCTCGATAATTAAGCAGTTGGCTGGTAGAATACACTTCTTTTTCTCTCTAATTTCTCAGATCCAGGCAGTTTGTTTGGGATACAACTCTTGAATAATTCAGCATTTACTGCAGCTCCAGAAACCCAGGGGCATTACGTGCAGTGGTGACAGCTTTAGAGCCACTCTCAAGAAGGCTGTTGGGGATACAGGATTGCTTCCCCAGGGGTCATCCCTGTATTTTCCCATGGTATTATCTGATTTTTGAGGCCAGTTGTGGATGCAGGAATTCTGCCCACGCACATTTCTTCTGGCTGCTGTAGGTCCTGGGATGACAGTGGGTCGGCCCACGCAGGGCAGCCTGTGGTCAGTTACCAGCCCACACCAACACAAGCTCAGTCCTCATTTCTGGGTTTGCAAACACCGTTCTGGGAGTGCACACAGCTCTGGTGCCACCATGGCCACTTTGGCTTCACCTCAGGCCACCATGACTTGGCCTTTCCCCTTAAGACTTGATTGAACACAAGCAATGTGGGGAGCATTTGAGGAGTGGTTTGGGCTGTTTTGAGGTTCGGTCCCAAAGGAGGCACTTCCAGAAACTGTTGCTTGAGTTGCTGCACTTCAGCAAGCAAAATAATTAAGTTTTCAAGAGGACATTGAGCTGAGGAGCTGTCATGGGGTAGTTGGTTGAGAAGAGGCTGGTGGCATTTACATCAAACCCCACCCTGTTAATGAAGAATTTATGCCTCATCCCAAAAGAAGGGAGGCCATATATGCCGTGGAAAGGCAAGGGATGAAAGGACACTGCAGTTTTTAAGACAGCAACCCAAAAATCTGGAAAATCCAAATTGCTCCATCCCCTCTGAGCTGGAGGGTTGCTGCCAGGCGCATGAGGATATAGATTTTTGTAACCCAAGCTGCTTCAGTGACAGCCAGCCTTGTAGCACTGATGACACGCTTTTCCCTCCAGGACAAGAGTACTGGGAGTCACTGCTGGGCCAGGAGCCCTCTCCCAGTTTTCTGGTGCCATGCACAGGTGTCCCTTGCTGGGGAAGGGAGCCAGAGCCACAGTGTGCCTGGCCACATGCCACCCCTGCCAGCCTGCCCGTGTCCAGAGCCCAGCCCTGGCACTGTGGGGAGGGTCCCCTCTGTGGGCACAGCCCTGCTCCGTGCCCAGAGGCAGATGCAGGTTTTCCACTGTGTTGCACAGGCTCAATGGGACCAATGTAAGGGAAACAAGGAGTGTTTGACCCTCGTTAGTGTCATAATTTCAAGTGATGCCCACCCTTTCCCTGAAGAGTCTTCTACACCCGCGGGGCTCTGACAAAGAGGGCTGTGTTCTTGCTGTGGATGATTAACTAAATCCTGTGCTGGGTGTACCAGGCTGAATGGGGAGCTGAGGACCCTGTTTGCAGAGATAAAGGACATGCAACTGCACTGGCACAGGCAGTGCCTCTGCAGGAGTGGGTTTGGAGAGGAGAGAGAGCCTGGGTCGTGTTTTCATCTTGTTTCTAGCTGTGGCACTTACAGTACATGAAATTTGAAAAATCCCTTTGTTTGGCCACCCTCAGGCTTCCCACATGGAAAAAGGGCGTGTGGGGATGGGAGTGCACAGGCTGTGAACACAGTGTGCTCTCTGATCGAGGCTCTGGGGAGGGAAGGAGAAGTCATTCCCCCACTTAATGGGAATTGTTTGGTTACCATCATCACACAGGAGAGGCTCTGCAGGTTGCCCCTCAGGGAACTCCCCCAGGGTTCTAAACCTGTTCTCTTCCCTGCCTCCACCCCAGTCACACTGTTTAGACACAGACATGCTCAGACACCACATTTTTCCTGCTGTTTCCATTTGCCTCTGTTCTTCTTAACCAAGACCACACATATCAAAATTATTACAAGGGATGGGTGCTTGCAGGGTGAGGAGGTACAGAGAAGTCCCAAGGCTTCATATGCTAATTCATGTCAGCATTGCCTGTCCCCTCTGCTCATCACCTAACACTGTTTTTGTTACTCATAAATTTTCAAATGGAGCAAAGAAGTTTGGGCAGCTCAACGTGACTGCAAATGCTTTTGGATTGACAGGAACAACACTTAAATTGTCACATTCCAGCACAAGCATACTTTTCACTCCAGATATTGGGATAAAAGTGATATATTATGATGGCTTTCCAGGTTTAGTTTCACCTAGAGCATCTTGCATGGCAGCAGCTATCAGAAATGAATGATGCCAGAACCAGACAGAGCCTGTGCTCTTAATTGTAGGGGCCATTTGTGCTGTGCTGATGACAGACAGTGTCTGCCTGTGTGCTCTGACTTCACCTGCTCATATGTTTCTAGTTTTGCTGTAGTGTTGGGAATGGAGACAACTGAGAATATCCTTTTTGTACCCTCTGTGGTGTGGTTTTTTCCCCACATGTGTTCTGAAAGATCAGCTTGTACTCAGACAGGTGTGATGTCTTTGAGCTGAAGGGAGAGATGCCCACTTCAGGAACTGCTCTGGGGACAGAAGTCAGAAATTAACATTAGAGTCCACCTCACCCTGGTATGG
Organism: Cettia cetti; assembly: GCA_013401135.1. Classification (NCBI taxonomy): domain Eukaryota; kingdom Metazoa; phylum Chordata; class Aves; order Passeriformes; family Sylviidae; genus Cettia; species Cettia cetti. The sequence continues at coordinate 39,814 of VZUI01044857.1, forward strand.
CTGTGTCTTAGCTGAGACTGCACAGCTCCTTCCAAGCAAATTCACTCAACAGAGGAGCAGGTGTGGAGGCAAACATGATACAACAGCCTGTGCACTTCATTGCCCAAATATGAGTCCTGTGCATGTGGAAACAGCCCAGCACGTCCTGGTGTGGTGTTCATTAGCACAAAGGGCACCACTTTCAATGGGTTTATATTGAGGTAAATGTGCAGCATGGCTTAGGGTAGCCAGTTGGATTGGGACAAGAGGGAGATCTATACTAGATGCTTTCTGAAAGTGACATTAGAACAGACTATTTTGCCTCATTTGATTTCTGTTTGCAAATATTTTCGTGTCTATATCTGCACACGGTGAGTTTCTCTTGTAACGAATCTTCACCTGTTTGATAATTGCTGCAAGGCAAAACCCTGCTGCATTTGGCATCTGGTTTCCTGTGAACACCTTCACTTCTGGATGTTACTTTGATAATCCAAACAAAACCAGCTTGACAGCTCTGACTGATTGTCCCCATTCATAAAACTGCATCTTAATACCTAATCCTCCCCACCACTGCCAGCCAGGCAGTTCCATTGTTAAAAAGATTAAACTATTATCCCATGCAAACACCAATCTCTAATTTTTAAATGTTAGGCTGGAGTCTTTCAATGATGGAAAAAGCCAGGATGCATGGGCCACTGGAGTTTCATGGCCAATATGTTTAAAACTCATGAAATAAAATGCCACTGCCTTAGTGTCCACTTCTTCAGTGCAGTCTCAGCTGCTTTCTAACTCAGAAATGAAAGTGAAGCAGCTTTTGTTTTGCTTTTAAAATGGTTTTGTGGTGGTTTTGTTTTGGTTTTTTTTGGGTTTTTTTTTGTTTTTTTTTTTAATTCTGCTTGAGTCACATGCTAAAATTATAGTTGATTTTGGACTATTTACAGCACAAGGATTTTAATAGCAGGCACTCACTGAAAACTCAAAGAACAGTCCCCAGACTTGGACAAGTTAAACTACTGAGCCTTGTGCTAATACCAACTTTTTCCCATGGATTGGTATCAGACATGATCTAAGTGAGGTGCATTTGGAGTCAGATTCCCATTCTCTCAGAAGAGCAGACTGCTTGGCTGACTCAGGCACCTTCCTGAAAACTCATTTTTGCCACATTGGGTCTTGGAGCACTTTGGGGTTTATCACATCTGCTCTGAAAGCTGTGATATCACCCCAACAGAAGTTTTGAATTAACCCTCTTTGGTTTAGGGGAATCTAATGCAGAACAGATTTAAGTAGCTTGAGCTACAATCAGAGAGGCCCATGAGGTTGTGTTTGGCCAGCTAAACACTTGCTAAAGAATGACTCATTTAAACTTTGTCATCATGGGAGATGGTGCATGGCAAACCACACAAGAGGATGTATGGAACAGTAAAGCTTTGTCCGGGCCGTGGGGCACTGCTGTGAGCCCTGACCAGGAGCACAGGGTGGGTGCAGATGCCTCTTCTTGTGTGTGAGCAAAGGCAGCAGCAGCCCGAGCTGTGGGGTGGATCATGGGGCCATGAGGTTGCTCATGGGGTGGTACCTGGGGCCATGGGGTGGTACCTGGGGCCATGGGGTGGTAAATGGGGCCACGGGGTGGTTCACAGGGTGACACGTGGGGCCCTGGGCTGGTTCATGGGGTCATCATTCATTCCTGTCACTTGCTGGAACTGCTGAGCTATTGCCTGCAAGACTTGGGAAGTCAGCATGGTCTAGAGACAGTGATTAAACAAAGATATGGGGCCTAAGGAAATGCCCTGCTTAGCTGAGATTTATGAGCCATGGTTGGAAATGTCACTTGAAGCTGCCAAAACAGAGGGGGATGGGCACTGGTCCTTCTGGATGTGGTGGAGAGCCTGCAGGCTGTCCTTTCCCATCCATTTGTGTCCCTGCTACAACACAGCTGAGTGATCCTGCAGCTTCAGGTGATGGGCTTTTCCTTGGTGTTTCTTGCTTTGGCTTTTAACCACTGGTAAAAAGAATTCTCTTGTCTTGTTAATTTCACATCTTCAATTAAAAAAAAAAAATGTTTTTCTATGTGGACTTGTCTTTTTCTGTAAATGTTTTACTGAGCTGAGGTGAGGGACTGAGGCTGCATGAAGCAGATCCCTGGGTTTGATCCACAGCTGCTTGGGGGAGTCTCTTGCAGACAGAATGCCTCTTCTCTATAGGAGGAAAGGACTCTGAAGTGAATATCTCAGGTTTTCATAAGGCAGCATCTCTCTGCTTTGCCTGAAGTACAAATGGGACTGGAGTTAATGCCTTGTGGTTCTGGGATTTCTGCTCCCACCTGTTCTGGAAGTGAAGGGTTATCACCAGCCTCCAGCTCCTTTTCAGAGCTAAAAGGAGCCAGTATCCAAACTGGGAAGAAGATAAAGCAGATATGCACAGATTATAGTGCTCTGAATGACCAGGAGTGACCTGTGGGATGAGGGTCTGTCCTCTCTCTCCTATTTCTCCCCAAGAAAGGTGCAAGGTGTGGCAGGTCACCAGTGGCATCATCCCCTTTGCCACAGCTGCCTTGTGCCAGGAGGTGACTGGGAAAACAACCAGCCATGATTTCTGGAAATCCCTGGAATGCTGTCTTCATCTCAAGGGGGGGATCTTCTGGTACATTTTGTCTTGAAAACATTTTATTAAGGGGGAAAAAAACAGCGCTGCAGGGGCTAGAGATGGCAGGCAAGGCAGGGAGGTGATTTCAGAGGAGAAAAATGCTCCTGAACCTCTCTGCTCCTCCCAGGCAAAGAAGCTGCCAGCCTTCATGTGGCATGTCATTCATCAAGCTGTCACCCCGGGCTCCATGGGTTCACCCAGGAGGGAGCGTGGGGCACACCTGTAACCTTTGCCTCTGGAGCTGTCTGAGGTTGTCCCCAAGGCCTGTTTGAGACTGCAAAGGCACCAGCGGGCTGTGGGGGAGGTGCGGAGGGGCTGTGGGTGTTCATACCTGCAGGGCTGGCAGTGGGGAGGGTGAGGAGGGTGCCCTGGAAAGCCTCAGCTCTGCGGGGTAGGGGTGTGCTGTAGCCACTTCTGCCCTTCCAGGGAGCAGCTCCTCTCTGCTCTGGGAGTCCTGACACTGCACCCCAGACCCACAGAAGATCCATTTTCCAGGAGGGATCCCTAGTGCTGGATTTGCTCGTGCTGGGGGTGGTTAAGAACTGTTTCAGAAGGTTTCTGATCACCTTTGTGGGATGCAGAGCACCTCCCAGACCTGCAAGCAGGCTTCTCCTTCCTAGACACTGGGGCTCACGTTCTGTTTTGAAGCAACTCTTCTCCCCATCAACCCAAGATGTTCAGATTTTCTATTTAATGCTGGTTTCCAGATGTCATAGCAGCTTAGTCTCGTGATTTATCTCAGAACAAAGCACAAAAGAAGAGCCTCATATCCATTCCTGGCTGTGCACAGGCAGGAAAGCTGCAATCCCAAAAACTGCAATCCCACCCCTCTGGAGTGGCTCAAGGTGTGCTGGGCAGGCTTTGTGCCTGCTGAGGATATGAGCTGCAAGATGCCCACAGAAACAACAGCTAGGCAGGAGATAAAAAACACACCTGGCAGGGGAAATGAGTGGGTGCCAGCTTCCTTTGAAGTAATATGCGAGTATCTGTATAGAGGGAGTGGTCTTTAAATTAGGGTAAAGTATTTACTCGAAGGACTATCAGGCCAGTAAGTCCCACTCTTCATGGTTATTGTATAATTTATATAGCACTTCAAAGGTATCAGGGCTCTCTGCAAGAAAATACTGGGGGGGAATCCACTCCTCAGAAAGCCTGCACTATGACCTTACAAGAATTAAATCCCTGACTCTCCCTTTGTGCTGTAACCTGGAACCCCCCCTCTCTTCCAAAAAGTCTCCTGAGGTCCCTTTTCCTTCCCTTCATCAGCTGCTTTGTGCTCATTACATATAAGTTTATGGATTAATGCAGACTCTGTTCTCCCTGGTATTTAAGAGGATGCTGCTGTGCATCAGGGAATCTATTTCATTTCTTAGCCACTGAATATTTACAGATATTTTATTTAAAAAAAAAATTCTAGCTCTTTTTTTGTTGTTGTTGTTGTTTTGTTTTGCTTGTTGGTGTTTGTTTTCTTTTCTTTTCTTTTCTTTTTTTTTTGGTTTTTTTTTTTGTTTTTTTGTTTTGTTTCTTTTAACCTCTCAGCTTCACGGGAAGTGGAATCTGGGTGGCTCAAGTATTTCTGGTATCAGGGCTGTAGTGCTTGCTGAAGATCAAAGGAACCTTTTCAAACATCATTGTTACCATTAAGAGGTGGCAGCCGCATTTTAAGTAACCAACCTTTTCATCCGAGGCGTGGGTGATTGAGACACACCAAATCCAGCTGAGGGGGCTGGATTTCAGTTCCTTTCTGGTAGATTTGGGCAGCCCAGTTCTCTTGTAGCCGAGCTCTGGCCGCGGCGAGCCCCCAAGGGGTAAATTTAGTATGAATTTAGATCTGCACTGTGACTTCTCTAAATTATGACTGCCAGAGGTCCTGGGGTCACAGCTCTCCATCGTCAGAGCACTTCCAGCTCCCAGCACACTCCCAGTGAGAGCAATTATTGATGCTGATTTAAAAAAAAAAAAAAAAAAAAAAAAAAAAAAAAAAAAAAAAAAAAAGCTGAATGTGAACTGGATGTAAAAATGACAATCTGCTGGGGCATGTCCTTGTTTTGACTGCTGTGTATTAGAGATGCTTCTGACAAAACATGAATGGCACCACCTAAATTTCTGGTGTAGGACAACAAAATATCTCTGAACATGTCCCAGATGGTGTTTCTGCCACCTTATAAATGGTTAAAGTAGAAGAGCTGCTCTCTTTGCTTAGATAAACAGGGTCTCTGTGTGAATAGCTTGCAACCCCCAGTCATAATCCCTCTCTGATCTCTGGTTATAAAAATGATAGATGGAATGTAAACTCCATAAAGATTAGTAATCACCAAAAGAGTAGAAAAAATATTGGGAAGAGTTGTAAGGTTTTTCTGCATTCCTGAGGAATTCTGGAGGGATTCCTTTTCCTTGGTGGGGCTTGTGCTACTCCCCAGCTCATCTCCTTTCAAACTTGCTGTCTGGAGATGTTCATGGAGGATTTTCAAGTACTTCTAAAGAAGTCTGGCATGGATTCGCTGTAACCTCGTGTAAATGACTGGTGGAAAGGATGATTTCTGCAGATATGAAGCAGGGCAACAGGATGTATGTACTTGTCAAAGAATTTGGGGCTTTGCTGCTGGCTCAGGTCGTGCTGTGGTGCTCTCAGGGAACGAGTTCTGACTCCAAAGGATCACTGCTCTCTGGCAGATCAGCCACTCTCTGTCATGCTATACATTTCAGAATATTCATGTGGAATCCTTTTTTCCCAATCTTTTGAACACCAGGCAGAACTTCCAAACACAGCTACTGATCTTGTGTCTCGTGCTGCAGAAGTTCATATTTTTCAGAAGTTCATATTTTACCTTACAATGTAACTATTTTACAGTGTACAAATTCAGATTGCAAGTCACATCTCTTTCAAAAAAAAACCCCAAGCTCAGTCCTTTAGTACACTTTGTGAAATACTCTGGGGTTAAAAAGTGTGAAAGTGGATCTTCCCAAAAATGAATAGTTGGGAACTGGGTTATGACAGCAGCAGCCTTTGAAAAATCCAGCCCACTGCATATGTGGAATATTTGCTGGATTTGAAATTAAATTTCTGCTAGTTGGTGACAGTAAGGCAGTTTGGGGAAGGGCAAAATGCACTCCACAAGAGATGGTCCCATCCTTTGGGATGGGGCCTTGGGGTGAAGGCCCCAAGTCCAGCTGGTGCAGGGGTTTGGTGGGACAGGGAATATCTGCAGGACACAAACCCATCAGGCACTTGTGGTGCAGCTGCATCACCGGTGCAGAAGCCGTGCTCGGGCTGTGAGCTGGGGGATTTGGGGAAATGAGGAGGTTGTTTCACCTACACTTCTGCAGGGATTTCCCACGTACCTCCCACCTCTGCAGGGCCCTTGGACTGTGTTCAGAGCAGCTGTGTCAGGTTGAACAGCTCCAGGGACAAAGTCAGGCTTTCATTTAGTAGAAAGGTGTTTGAGGTACGTTGCCAAGATGGTGTTTTATTGCAAATTATCAATGTAAGCTCCATCATAGACCACCCAGAATCTTCCCTGAGAACATGGCTGTGTTTTGAAACTCATGTGAGATTCTGTTGCCATCTTGTCCCTGACTTGGGTCCTCTGCTGATGCCATGTGCTGTTGGTGAGTCTTTTTCCTGTTATCCTAGGAGAGTGTTTTTCTTCAATATGTTTGCAGTCTGATTGTATCTGTTTTCCATCTGGGAAACTGGGGTGCAGGCAAGCAATCCTTCCAAGACCACGTAGGAAACTCATGAAAATCAAGGACTTAATCCAGACTCCAGATAAGCACTTAAAATATTTTGGTTTTTTTCCTCTTTTGCTGCTGATTACTGCAGCTCATTTATCTTTCCTGACAAACTCAGCCATCCCCACTGAAAATCTGGATTTGGCTGGAGACAACTCCAACAAAACCTTTGGGATTTTGCCCTGACAAGATCTGTAAGGCTGGCTGAAACAGCACAGCTTATGGGTGCTCTAAGAATTAAAAACTCTGCTTTAAGTGCATTGACCTTTCTCCTGCAAAACAGATGGATCACTTTCAGTTCTGGCCTAATGACACTCCACTTGTCTATACATCATTTCTCCTAATATTAGGAACTCCTGTCTTAAATCAGCAAGAGCTGGAGGTCCCTTTCAGCAGCTTCAGTGCTTACCTGTGTTAACAGCCTCGCACAGAAATAGTTGTGCTTCCAGATGCCTGACTTGTGCAGTCTCACAGAGAGGGCTATTCCTTAAATGGGTTAGGAGAGCTTAAAAAAAACAAACTGTAAAAGAATTGTTTACACCCCTCTTTATAGCTGGGTCAGTTCACAACCTGGTTCCACAAATGGTTCTGTTGGCACAAGCAGAAGGGGAAGAAGGGCGAACACTGATTGTGTCAGTGCTGCTGCCAAAGACAACATGTTGTGAAGCCACAGCCTCGGTCCCTCCTGTGTGGGGAGCAGGTCCCCTCCACTCCCTGTGGCCCCAAACACCATCCACAAACAGCACAAGGGATTCTGATGCTTCCTCTCCCAAAGCCAGCGAGGGCCTGTAATAATAAGGATTTGATAAACACCCCAAAGCACTTACTCTGCTTTTTCAGAGAGCTGCAGGCCAGGGAACAGCCAGAGAGACATAAAAGAGCAGAAGCAGCATAGAGTGCAATTAACTTTAAACCCCTGTAAAACTCCTGCTGCTGTGTGTGGCAGGCTCCCTTTGGAACACAGCTGGGTTTAGTGCGAGTTCTAATCTTGGTGTCAAGTCAAGGCTTGTCCAGAGAAAGCGTGCGTGCCTTTGTTAGCATGCAAATCACATATCCTCCTTATTACACTGTCTCTGCATCCCTCCCTCTAGAGCTGTTTAGTAGAAGCAGGCAAGAACTAATTAAATTGCTTTATTCATACCTCATCCTTGGAGTGCAGAGCCCAAGGCAGGAATGCCAACGGGCACACACCCATACCCTCTCTGCTTCCACAGAGAGCGTGGCAGGCCTGACCTCCACCTCATTAGGCAAGGAATAAATCCCCTGCCATGAAGATGAGGATGTCAGGCACTATGTGCATAAATCACATAAGGAGTTTCCAAATGGCTTTCATCCTGGGAGTCCTTAAGAGTTCAGAGCTATGGATCAGTCCAGAGTGGATATCTTTCAGCAGTAATTCCACATCTGAAGTTCTTTAATGATGTGGCTCCTTTAAATAAGATTCTAAAAGCCCAAGCCAGCTGAAATGGCAGCACACAATCAAGTTAATTGCTTTAATTACTATAAAATTATCAGACGGTGTATTTGTAATTTTAATCTCCTAATCCGCAAAGTACCTTTTTCCCTTTAGTGCTCCTAAAGAAGGTAAAACAGCTTTTGGTTTCCTTGCCAGCTTTTCAAGGATCTTTGAAAACTGAGAAGAAACCTCCCACAAATAGCCTGGCTGTGATTATGAGGTTTCTTTCTACATTATTTAAAATATCATCCTTTATATGAATGCATTTAAAAGCAGTAATAGGATCTATCCCAGCAAACCAGACATTTGAGTTGGAGATTTCTTGGGTTACTTGGACTGTACAAAGGTAATGCACAACATAAACCTTCCCTAAAATGCTGAGGAAATTGGAGCTTTTGGTAAGAGAAAACCAGTAGCCAAAAACAAGCCCAGGGCTACTCTCTGTTGTGTTTCCAGCTGCCTTATTTGAAGCGTTGTGGCTGGAAAACTGCACTCAAAGTTTTGCACTGAAGGACCCCAAAGTGCTTCCCCCTGGTATTAAAAAGGGTTCCTGACCTCCAAGGCTGCAGGCATTCTGCACTTCAGTTCATCCTCTGGGATGATCCAAGATTCTCCAGCATAGCAAGGCTGTTTGTTGAGAAACATCCCTCTGCAACCTCCTGAACTCTCAGCCTGGAAAACCCCTCAGGCTGCCCTGAGATGAGAGCTGGTCATGGCTTCTCCATCCACCAGCCCTTGGAGCTGGGTTTAGGGCTCATTGTGTTTCTGATCTGTGTAAGCCCTGACACACCATCAGTTCTTGTGCTTGCTGTTTATCTCCTGGAAGGTGAAGAGGCTGGGCAGAATATGTGGGATTTTCACTGAAATTTATTGCACCTGTGAAGTCCAAGCAGGGCTTAGCTGTTAAATCCATTTTTTACAAACTTTAAAATGCACCTGCATTAAATGTTTGAGCATCTAACAGCTTTTATTCTTATCATACCCCTGTGACTGCTACTCCTTTTAATTTTGAGTTGATGTAAAGAGGGAAAGAAAAAGCTAAGTGATGTGTCCAAGGTCATGCAGGGAAGCAGTAGTGAAGGGATTTGAGTCTCAGACGTAATTTAAGATCTTGGCTGTGGCATCATCTCTCTCTGTGATGTCTGAAACAGGCTCATAGTTCTTCCATTGTGGAGAAAGCACCTATTTTCCTATTTGCTACCTCTTCCTACTGGAGGGAATTATTTTTAATCACAAAACAGCTGGCTGTTCCTATTAAGCTACTATAGGAATAATCTGCATGGAAAAAAGCTCAGATGCTTTCCCAAATAGGAAGCAATTTAGATTTCAGATTAATGGCTGTGACAATGGAAATATATAAAATCTCTTCCTGATATGGAGCCCAAAGCATGGGTTCTTATCGATGGTGGACACAGGTGGGAATCTGTCTTGTGCTGCACATGGGGAGCAAACACTAAAGAAAGGCACAAATATCCCTGCTACGGAGAGCTCCCAGCCTGTGGTGTGCATTTAGAGTGTGAGCCAGCTGGTGCTGGTGAATGATGACAACTCTTGCTCTCACAAGCCTTTCTCTCTTGCAGGCACTCTGCCCTGGTCCCACTCAGGAAAGGGCATAGTTTTCCCAGAAATAAGAGCAAGAGTGAGAAGTAGGGAGGATCAGGGCACTCACTGAGTTTTTCTCTCTGGGACCTATAAATCCTCAATCCTGTGAAAGGAGCTTTACAGAATGAAAATTAAGGGTTAGGGTGGACAGCAGGGATGGAGGGAGCCAGCACAAGGAACAAGCCCAGGTCTGGGGCAGTGATGGAACTCCGGGCTGTCAGCTGCAGTTTACAGGGGAACTGAAGCTGAAGTTTCCCCTGCTGTCAGTGCCCTGTGGGTGGGATGGTGCCAGCCTTCCCAGGGACAGCAGGGCTGTAATGCAGGGCTTTCTTTTACAGGCACCTGCTCAAACAGAGAATTTCTCTTTTGTGCAAGCCTTAAGCTGCACATGGTCAGCAGCTACCTGAGCACCTCAGATTGCACACAGCAGATGGGGAGCAGTGTGCCTGCAGTGCCAGGGAGCCTGGGAGAGGCATGAGGGGAGAGGCTTGCTCAGATGTGGATTTTGTGGCAGAAGGGCTGCTGAGATCTGTGCATGGAGTGTTTCTTACTTTGCATTGCATGAAGGCCCTCAGCATTCCCCACGTGTTCCGCTCTCTGATAAGGTTAACAGGATAAAGAAAATGTTACCAAATGCGTTCTAACAGATGACTGCAATTTGCACTCAGCTGTTAAGCTGCTGGCTTTTCTGTCTTAGAAATTGCAGAATGGGAAAGCCTAGCCTGTGTTATTGAGAGGGGTGAGATGAAAACGAGGAGCTGCGGAGTGAAGAGCTCCACAAATTTCTGTTGCACTTGGTCAAACTACAAATAATCAGATTAAGCCATAACTGTAGAAATGGGGCTTGAGTGTGTTTGCTCTGCTGACTTGGTCATGCATTCAGGACGTTCAGGCTGGTGTAACTCCAGCCCAGGAGGTATTAGTCACGCTGGGAGGACTTCAGTGAATATAAGAGGGCTTCATCTGGGCAGTTACCAAGGTAACTCTTGCTAATATTTCATTACAATGCTTCTGCCCTCTGCAAGTCCCACGGATTAGGACTGGGAATCTCAGAAAGAAGAGTTGATTGTCAATATTGTGCTTGGATTGAATGTATCCCAGAGGGAAAAAAAAAAAAAAGGTAAAGCATTTTCCATAGGCAGATCCCACAATGCGCAGCTGGAGCTAAACTCCGTCTGCCATCCAGCACTGCCTTGAGCCCTGAGGAGAGTCTTGGGTAGCAACTAATCTCCCTCTTTCCAGCTCTGAAATAAATGGAAAATGCAGGTATGAACTCATCCTCATCCGTGCTGAGATGCAGAGCAGCAGAGCTGTGCCGGGTTCCATTCAAAGTGGCTGCAGCACAACTGGTACCAGTACAGGCTGGTGCCCTCAAACTGGGGGACAGTCCCCCCTCACAGCTGAGGGCTGTGGCTGTCACTGGTGTGTTTGCTGGCTCTGTGCACCTTCCTCTAACTGTGCTCCTTGTCACTGACACCAGAGCTGTTGCTGATTCCCTTGGGGAGCCACAGCCACTGTGTATTGGACTGGGCATCCTCTTCCTCTGGGAAAACACATGTGAAGATAAAAGGGCATCAGCAGGTGTGGGATACTGCTTGAGATGTTCTTTCCTCTGGGTAAGCTGCTGGGGTCCATTGCTTGTTCCTAATTACACTTTTCATTAGCTGTGTATGATTTCTCATTAATGAAACAGGATTTAATAGGAATATGCGAATACAACTATCCTGTGTGACAGAGATTAGAAGGGCTACTGGGTTTTTATTTGCTACCAGTAATTTCCAGCTAAATTTTGAAAAACTGTATATGATGTGTGGATATGATGTTAGTGGAAGCCAACAAGAGGATGTCATGACCCCATGCCTGAAGAGTATTTATGTGCACATAGCCTCAGGGCACAGGAACGGCCCCGGTGAAGTAATCTGTGGGAGGATGAACTTCCCGGCATTCAAAGAAGTTACAATGACATCGTAGGAAAAGTCCTATTCTCTGAGTCAGGCTTGAGTCAGTTTCCCATTTGCAGTGCTGGATGTGTCCCACCTTTCAGACAAGGAGCAAAGGCATGTTCTGTCTGTGTGTGTGTCTCCAGTTTGCCCCCACTGCTCTGTCACACTCGAGCAGGTGTGTAACCCCAGCATTGAACTGGTTTTCACCCTGAGCACATTCACTCCTCCCCGTGCTTCCTGCCTGGATTCAACCCCACACAGGCTCTTGGTCCTCCTGCAGTGCTAAACAACTACCCAAGCTCACCCCAGGAGTAGCTGCACTTTTCTGGTGGGTGAACTGATCTCTGTTGACATGTCAGCTCGTTAAATCTGCAGGGCCCTCCTGGCTGAAGGCAGGGCTGTGTGGCACATTTAAAGCATGATTTAGTTATTAACATAAAAGCAGCTGTGTTCCTGTTTGAGCTGTGCAAAGAAAAACACGTAGCTAATGATGACCATGCCCGAAGCGTGCCTAGGAGACAGCACTTATGTATGTTTTCCATGTGCCCAGAATAATACAGAGTTTAGGCTTTAAAAGAAAGTATTTGGGTCCTTGCCAGGTAGACAGACAGTATGAATGAAACACCTGTTCTGGCTTTGGGAGGGTTTTGGAACCATTTGATTACAGGGAAGGTACAGGCTGACCTTAAAGTGAATTGAATTCTCTGGTGTAGAGTAACATGTCTTACTATATTATGAATCTTCTTGATCTCTTTGTGAAAATGTCCACAGCAGACAAAACACAGATGTCTGCTCCTTTTGGTTTTAACTAAAAGGTGCTGCTTGGGCATGGCAAATTGACCAGCTCTGTCTCAAAACAGTCTTTTTCAATTTTGAATAAATGTTAAAGGAGAAACAGTATAAAGGAAACAAAGATAAAACACATTAAAGTAATTCTACTGACAGAGGAAAAATAACTGTTCATTCCAGATGCATCCTAATCTGGTTCTTGCCAGTGCTCCTTGGTACTTGGCAGTTTTAGGGGGTTGCATTTTCACATGGTGTAATTCAATTCCCAAAAAGATATAAAGCATTGTCTTTCCTAGAGTTGCTTCCTGTTGAATCACCTTGTCAGTCTAGTTTGGTTTGTCCAGTCTTAACTATTTCTGTCTATATGGCAAAACCAGCACCAAGAATATTTTCATAAAAGCAGACTACAGCAGATGGTAGTGTGATGAGTTTGGTCATCCCCTCTGGCCTTTGGCTTTATATGTTCATAAGAACCGGTCTGAGAAACCAAGGCAGATCCTGGTCAAATTCCTCATGCCTTCAACAAAACTCTCCAGTCTTTTCCCACTGATTCAAGCTGTGCCCTAGCTCCCCCAATGCAGGAGGGTTTTAAAAGCTGTAATTGAACTGTCAGTTTGAAGAACAAACAGGGGAAATGTACTTTGGGTCTCTGTTTGGGGGCTGTTTGCAGAACTGTCTGTATGTGCATGTGTGGGGGTCTGTGTGAACAGGAGGGGAGCTCCTTCTAGAGCCTCTGTGAACTCAGCAAACTCAGAGCAAACCTTGCCTGGCAGCTGCTGATGCTTTTTGTGGGTTTGCTTGACAACCTTCCCAGGTAGAGCCTGTGGAGATTGTAAAATTATAAAGCTGGAGCTGCTCTTGAGTCTGTGCTTGAAGGATATTGATTGCACTTCTGGCTTGTGTTAGTCCAACTCCAGCCCATGCAGAATTAGTTCTTAGCTCCTGGGAGCTGCTCCTGACACACTTGTGTCAAGACACAACACGCTTATAAACGGTGAGCTTGGCGTGAAGTTCTTGGGTCAGCACAGAGCACAGCTCAGGAAACACATTCCTTCACACAGCCTGCTGCAGGGTAGCAGGAAAGTGATTAAATCTTCCCTAAGATAACATGTTCCTGACCCCACACCTTACAAGAACCATATGCTCACTTATTTCTCTTGGCTCGGGCCCTGCCCTCAGTGATGGCTCTGACTGTGCTGGTGCCTTGGTAGGAAATACTGCAAGTGAAGGAAATGGGTCTTTCTCCATTGGCCATATGTTGCTTTTCCTGGAGCAAGGAGAACTCCGTACATTTCTCCGTGTAACAGACAAGATAAAACCAGAGAATTTATTCACAGGAAGCAGAATGTGTCTGTGTCACTGCTGAATTACTGGCTTCTGGCTGTGGGATGCTTCCCTGTGCTCCTGGTGTGTGTTAAAAGGGTCTGTACAGACAGGAAAACTCTCACTTGTAACTTGCAGAATCTTTATTTAGATTTAGGAACTTCCCTCACTGAGATAAGTTGTTTGGAGTCCATACATTGAATTTGTTCTCAGATTTCTTTTAAGCTCCTCGTGTCTCTCCACGCCCCAAAACCCCCTCTGTCACTCTACAGCTTGCTTGAAGAAAGAGCTTGTGGTTTCTGGTGGCAGCTTTGGGCAAACTCCTCATGGTCCTGCAGTTTTTAGGAGGCAAAAGTAAAACCTTTAGTGGATGCAGATAGGTAACAGCATGGCTGAGGTCGTGTTATTACATGTAGAGAAGATTGGAGTAGGAATGCTACAGGCTGGATTCTTTTTTTCCAATTCTTTCTGCATTCACTGGTAGTGGATTGGATTTAAAATGAAAAGTCTCTTCTGCCTCAACACCTCTCATTTGAGAGCATGTCACTGTGACCAGCTTTGTGAAGCTGAGCCAAGAAGCACCACCGTGAGGCTCAAGAAACTAGTAAAATTCAAAGAGGGATCAGAGCAGTAAAGGAATGGCAGATGTCCAGGGATGTTGAAATTTATGCTTAGAAAAACCTCTTAAATGGCAGAAAGGCTTCACTACCCAAGCTAAGATCTAGCTGTTATAAATCAGGCAACATCTTTTCTGGGAGCAGAGTATTCCTTGCCCACCCATGGGGGTTTTCACTGGAAATGTTTGCTGCTGGTGACTCTCAAATTAGATGTTAGACCAGATGGGACTTGTGTCCAGTTCAAATTAGCGAATATGACTTTTTCCTGATGTGGCTGAAAAGAGATGGCATCAGGGAAGGAGTTTAAGTTGTTAACCTCTAAACTGAATGTTAAGCAATGTCAGAAACTCTCTGTCTATTTCTTCTTGTGCTGGAAAAAGACCCTCAGAATGATCTGTCTTTAAACTGTTTCCATTGCTTCTTGGAAAACTTCAGATGTCCTGAGTTACAGGTAACCTCAGTAGGATTTCAGTCTTCAAACTGTCTTTGGAAGGAGCTTTGCAGTCGACTGGAGGCCAGTTCAGACTGCAGAAGGGTCATTTTTTCTGTGTGGTGTTCTTGAGTCTGTGCCACAAAAACAAAAACAAAAACAAAAACAAAACAAAACAAAAAAAAAAAACCAAAAAAAACCCCCAACCAACTGTGATTTCACTTTCCTTAATTGCATTTTGGAAGGGAGAATAATTATATTACCACTAGAGGGATTACAGATATTAGACTGGCCCAAGTGTTGTGCCCTGGAACTCTTGTGGGGGTGGGAGAAAGTTTTCTCCTAATCTGTGCCCTGCTTTCCTTGTTAACTCTTTTTACATATTTACAGGTGCCTTGGGGTGTAAGTAGCTAATTAAATACGGCATTTGATAAAGTTGAAGGAAGTTTTAATTCCTGTCCTGTGGAGTATTGGTCTCCCCCACATAAACATGTTAGTTAACGATTACTGCAGAGTACAAGTATTTTCAAAGGTGGCTGATCCCAGAGGAACCTATCCATTTTCAGGCACGGTTTAAAGGGCAAAGACTGTCTGTTCTCTCGATAAGAATTTGTTTTTAAAGGTTCTATTTAGCTTTTAAAGGATACATTCATACGCGGAGAGATAAGATCTTGCATTAAGTGGGGAAACCAGGGGAAAGGTCTCCGAAGACACCGGCAAGCAGGAAGGGGTTAAAAGATGTCTGAAAGCGCTTTAGGAAGTCTTTCTAAATGATTGGCTTTGGCGGCCGTGCTTCAGTGCTTCCTCACCATGTGGAACCAGGCACCTCTCACCGCCCTGCGCTCACAAGTCCTGATGTCATGGTAATGCGATCCTCGGGAAACAGCTGGCACTTGATGCTCCCGATGGCACGGACACTCCTGCACCTCCCGGTGCTGGCACCCACCAGCATTCCCGAGCAGCACCTGCCTGGAGGGCTGCCAGTGTCCCACTGCCTGCAGAACCCTGTGGAAACCTTACAATAAATCGATATACACACTTATATGCATTCACAGTGCTCCAGATACAGCAAGAGGGATCTTTCAAAAGCCCCTGAGTGTGCTGAAATCAGTATAATTGCAGAGCCTGGCTGGTACACGTCATGTGGAAATTCAGTTAGTGGAGCTATACATGTGAGCCACAGGTTCAATGTTTTGGGGGGGGGGGGGGGGGGGGGGGGGGTTGGTTGCTTTTGGTTTCTTTTCTTTTCTTTTCTTTTTTATTTTTCTTTTTTTTTTTTTTTAAGCTTTTCATACTTTTAAAGCTTTTCATACATACAGTAGCTTTTCCAAGAGGACTGGTACCTCCTAGGCTGTCCACAGAAAGTAAGAAACAAAGAGGATGATGTGACGCAAAGAGCAAATGCCCAGCAGCAGTCTGTGAAGACCTGGACACGCTTAAGAGCTTGTTTTGCTGCCTGTGGGGTTCAAATACCGCAGCAATCCAACTGTTTGGAGTCCAGACCTGGTCTCATGGCATGTCCTAGGTTAAAGATGCAGTCTTGTCCAGTTCAGGCACAACATTTCGTGTTTATTATTTAATTCTTGGATTTTAAGAGTCTGTGCTTGCCAGAAAATCAAAGCAGTGGTTTGATGAGTTCATTTACGTGTTCTATATTTATGTTCAGGTTTTTATCTGCAACCCGTCTTCCCTCCAGCAGCATATAAAGACCTAACAGTGCATGTATCCCTGCAAGTCACACCGTGGAGGGATTGTCCCTGGGCAGCGAAGGGATGGGAGAAAGTCGGGTTATCGCTGATCTGCTTCCTTCCCCCTTGGGTGAGAAGGTAAAGTCATTTCCCCAAAGCCATCCTTTCCGGGGAAAGTGGAAGTAAAATTTTCACTGCCCAAACTAAATGAGAACCCATAGCGTACCTCGAGGAGAGCGAACTGGGTTCGGTCAAGCCTTCCCCTGCTTTGTTAATTAGTAATAGAGTTTTTCGCGTAGATAACCCGATCTATCGGTTAATGGAGTTTAACGCACTAAAACACCAGCGAGCCGCCGCGGGCAGCGCAGCCCCGCAGACACAATGGGCACATTGTTCCCCCGGGATCCCGTCCCCGTTTATTTGGGAGGGGGCGGCATCATCACCCCATCGGCCTCCCCTCGCTCCGGCGGGGTTCCCGGGGCCGCAAAGGGTTAACCGGGGCGGCGGGGCTGCCGCGGCCCCTCCCCGCAGCCGGGGCTGAAGTAGCGCGGCGGCGGCGGAGAGGGGCAGAGCCGAGCGGAGCCGGGGGGAGCGGGGCAGAGCCCAGCCGGTGCCGTAGCGCTGCCCGGCCCCGCCGAGCGAAGATGGCGAGGGCGGCGGAGCGGGGCGGTGCGCGGCGGGCGCTGCTGCTGGTGCTGGTTCTGGTTCTGGTGCTGCCCGCCGCCGCCGCCCGGCCGCCCGCCTCCTTCCCCAGCGATGTGAACGGGCACAGCCTCCACCCGCCCTACTTCAACCTGGCCGAGGGCACCCGCATCTCCGCCACCGCCACCTGCGGCGAGGAGGCGGCGGGCGGCGGCGGCAGCCGGCGCGCCGTGGAGGATCTGTACTGCAAGCTGGTGGGGGGCCCGGTGGCCGGGGGGGACCCCAACCAGACCATCCAGGTAGGGCCGGGGCGGCGGAGGAAGGCACGGAGCCCGCGCAGGCACGGGCGGCTGGCGGAGCCTCGCCGGGGTGCGCTGGGCTCCGAGCCCCCCTTTGTGCGCCCCCGGTTCTCGGTGTCGCCGCGCAGGGCAGCGCGGGGCTGGGCGGGCAGGGCCCCGCTCCGCGCTCCTTTCCTTTCCCACGCATCCCTGGGCAGAGCTGGCCCAGCAGCCGCGGCAGGGGCAGTGCTGGGGGGCTCGGGGAGCGGTGGTCCCCGGGCATCCCCCTGCCCGGGCCCGGCCGCGGCACGCACGTGCTCGGTGTCTCTCCCAGCCTTGCCGGGAGCCGCTCCCGTGAAACGCGGCTCGCTGGGTTCTCCGGGCATTCTTTTTAAAGTTGTGTGTAGTTTTGTGTTTATAAAATCTCGGGCGAACCAGCACCTAAATTCCCTTTGGTAGTCAGGGAATCCTTGTGGTAAATGTGATAGTGATTACCTTGATGAGTCTCGAACTGATAATAATTACCTTGGTGTGTTTTAACTCCGCCGTTCCCGTGTGTTCGGTGGGGCATTGGGATGAGCAGAGGGGAAAGTTACGAGGGTGGATTTTACAAGCGAATGTCAGGTGACTTTATCTCAGGGGTCCCATTTTAAGCTGCCCAGAGGGAGCTTGCAGCCAGGAATGCAGACGGTACAAGCTGCAGTGTAGTGTAACAGCTATGGCTCCCTTGAAGGGAGGAAAGAACAGTTGTAAACGGGCTTGTAAAACACCGGGTTTAGTTGCAGGAGCTCCAGACCCAGTGTCCCCCCTGAGGGCAGCCCAAGCCGGGAAGAGGAGCTCTGATTTGAAATGTTCTTTCAGCCTGAAGCCAGCCATGGAGCCACCAGCTGCTGCTCAGTGTTCTCTGCGTGCTGTTGGTGAGGCCGTGGTGCCGCTCACCTGTTGCAGTGGAGCAGTGGTGGTGTCCCTGTTGTACATATAACAACAAGGGCGAGCAAAGGAAAACTGTCAGTTTCTCGGACCAAGCCTTTCTCAGCCTTTAGGGGGGGGTGGCTTTGTTACATGATCATCTCTGAAGCATTTTTCTCATTCTGGCCACATTCTCCTGAGTTAGTGCTGCACTAGGAACTTTCCAGCTATTGTGTGGTTATGACATGGAATTTTGCTGTCTGTGTAGTATAAATGGTTGAAGATGTCACTGGATGGCAAAAACCTGACGTATCCTCCTCCGAGTTTTGCCACCTTTTAAAGCGACGTTTCACTTCACTGCGCTGTAAAATAGAGTAACTCAGAGAAGCTTTGCCTGAAATCCCAGCAGCAGGAGGCTTACAGGGACCTTGATGCAGTAACCGTGGCTCCAGTGAGGCAAAGGAGTAAGAAAAGGTGAAGAAGTAACTGCCACTCTGTGCACTTGCAAAAAAATATGTCAATGATGTGCCAAGCAAAACTGGGAGGATAAGGCTGCTTGGAAAAGCTGGCAAATGTGGGTGTGCATTCATCACTCCAAATGTGTCCATCTGTGCTCTGGCCACCCTGCTAGCTCAGCATGACACGCAGCACTAAGGATGCTGCTGACTGAAATGAACCCTTCAGGCTGTACCAGCTCTGGGGGCAGCCCCAGCATCCCCCTGCTGCCAAACACAGCTCCTGAGCTGTGGAATTCTGCAGCGACCCCCTCCTGTCCCCTGTGCAGCTCTGGCACATGGGGGACTTTGATCTGAGCACCACTTCCCAGGCCAGCGGGCTTCACTCAGTCTGAAAGCTTTAGAAAATTCCTTTTGTAGTGGCTCCTTTCCATGACCACAGGCAGCACCTAAAAGGGAGGGGAGGAAACAGGAGGCATCAGAGCAGAGGTCAGAGTTCC
This sequence comes from Cettia cetti, assembly GCA_013401135.1. NCBI lineage: Eukaryota > Metazoa > Chordata > Aves > Passeriformes > Sylviidae > Cettia > Cettia cetti. The sequence continues at coordinate 58,800 of VZUI01044857.1, forward strand.
CAATTCATCCCCTTTAGGGGTCTTGGCACCACCCGGTGACTAAAGCAAGGAGGGAAGTGTTCAATTTGAGCAGACTGAAACAACAATAGTGAGCTCCACATGCATGTCCTCACTGCCTGCGTGTCCCACCAGCCCAGAGTCTCTTCCCTCCTTCATTCACCTGCTCATGTGTGATGTGGCTGTGGCAAAAGGAGTTTTCATCAGGAATACGGGAAAAATGCCACATGGGACCCTCCAAGGGACATGCACATGCTGTGGTGGTGAAGGACATTTGCTTGGTTAAAGACCTAGGATAAACCTTAATACAATCATCTAATAAATTACTTCACTGAGTTCTCTGTTTTCTGCTGGTTTAATTTGACATTATAGAAGACCAGAAAAGGGAGTTCACTGACTTTTAAACGTGATGGTCTTAAAATGTCAATAATCATTAAGTTTTCTGAAGTAACGCTGCCTTAAAGACACTTGCAGTGGTTTTGGCACGGCTTGTGGGAAGGCTGTAAACCTTTTCAAGGAGTTTCCTTTGCTTTATTCAGGGCTTTTTGGCAGAGGACTGCATTTCCAACTGTGGGGGGCTTTTCAGTCTGGAAGGATGTGAGGCACAGCAGTGCTGAGGTGTGCTGAAAGGGACTTGCCTTGGAGGTTTGCTTCCCTTGTCAAATTCACTCCTAAGTGTGGCTCAGCCCTGACTTAATGATGTCTTGAGGATGAGGCAGAAGAAAAATCATAGGTTTCTTTTTTTGTTTAAGCTTTACTGGAGGTGCTTGTAACTGTGTTCCAAGACGGACAGGTCTGCAAAGGCACAGCCATGTGCTCATGTTCCCCATCCCACCCTGTGCCTGGGGGCAGTTCCAAAACCAGCAGGGATGGTGCTCGGCTCCTGAGGGCGGGGCAGGGCTGTAGATGATTATTTCAGATTAGGAGTGTAACAGTGAGGCAGGTTACTGGCATTAATTAAAGCAATTACAGACCTCAGAATTTAAGAACATACAACAAATTTGACTGATTTCGAGGCAGTGCTGCTTGTGCCTTCCTCTGAAGCCTGTCTTCACCCCAGGCCTGTGTTTGCTGAATTGCAGCCCTGAGCTATCCTTGCCCAAGCAGTGTGGGCACTGACCAGAGCTCCGGCCCTCTCACTCTTCCAGGTGTTGATAACAGAGGAAATCTGAAGCTGTTTCATCCCTGAATGTCTCAGAATTAAGTGGCATTCTCTTTTGATAAGCTTCAGTGTCGGTGACCATTTGTCCTGGTGCCTCTTTATCCATGTCCTGTCTCTGTGTGGCAGAAGGAACCTGGCTCAGCCCAGGGCTCTCAGTGCTCCAGGTGACAATTGGTGCTGTCTCTCTCTGTACGTGTCTCTTCTGTGTTTACATCTATGATAGTGTTGGATTTCAGTGGTTTATACGTGGCTGAAAACACAATTTTGGAACAAAATGTTGTTGCCCCCCGCAGAAAAGACACATGGTGAGACAGCACCTGCTGAACTTTGTGTGAGCAGCTGATCTGCAGGGACAGTCCTGGGAGCAGCTTGCAAGCAGGCACTTTGTCTGAAACAGTACTTTTTACACCCCATTTCATGCCCTTTTTACCTCATCCCCAGCAGCTCCATGCTCCCTGTGGCTTTCTGATAAATCAGGTGAGGGGAGCTGGTGTTGGGTCATGGCAGGGCTGGATAAACTGGGACAAAGCCACCTGTGTCCCCTGAGAGAGGTGCCAGCAGGGTGCCTAGCTTGTCTTTATGCTTAGGGGAAACTTCAAAGTTCCCACTGCCTTGAGCAGGATCAAGCCTTGCAGGTCTGGAAGCTGCCCCTCATTCAAACCTCCTCCTTATCTCTCCCTCTTTGCAGTTTGCTCTGATAGTGGCAGTTTTCTGTTCTCTGAGCTGCCCTGCAACTCCTTGTATTGCTGAAGTTCTTTCTCTGACCATACCTTTGTAGTGCCCATGCCTCTACTGCTCTGGCAACCTGCAGTCTCTGCTAAGCCTGCAGCTCACAGCTGCTTTTTAATTAAAATCCTCTTGCTGATGTCAGAACTTCCCTGTAGAGAATCTGACACAATGTGCAGGAGCCCGAGTTGCTCTAAAACACAAATAGCTGGAAATGATTCTGGTCAGGTTTAGGTCTGGCTCTGATGAAACAACTAATGAGCAACTGGTGCATCAGAGAGGCTAATCACATTTTGAACAGCAAACCTGGTTCAGCTGCTGACCTGTTCTCAGCCCAGCAGGCTGCCCAGGGAGGGACAACAGCAGCATTATAAATGTGGAGCAGCTGATCCTAATTTTTGCTCCCCTCTTACTCAGCTTGAGTTGACTGTCTCCCATCAATGTGAACTTTGGGTTCAGAACGGTTTTTACATCTGTGACAAGAATTTTAAGTATGAAAGCACTTTTTTTTTATTTATCCCTGTTTTGTAACCTTGCCTCACTTCCCCCCCACCCACCTCGGTGTTGTGCAGCAGAAATTTCCACACAACCTGTTGCACCGGTTCCCATTAAAGGTTTGAGCTGAAGAGTTGGGTCAGTTTTATCTGGTCTGCTCTCCTGGCTCAAAGCATGTCCAAACCAGCCTTGTGACCTCTCTGTACACTGAGTGCTCCCTGCATGAATGTCAGGGTTACCTGGATGGTTTCAGCTTCCCTTTTCTCTGGCCTTGTGCTTGCCTGTCTCTATTTTCACATCTCTAGAGGAATTAATTTAAAAACGTTCCTTGTATTGTATAGTAATAATGATAATTTGTATTGTGTAATTGTGTGCAAGTAACAAAGGATGTAGTAGTGGGGAATAAAGCTGTGAATTCTGTTTCCTCTGCACTGAGACTCCTCCAGAGTTTGGAGCATCTGGAAAATCACATGCTCTGAGGTGGCTCTGTCTCACCTCAGCCCTTGCAGGGGCAGGAAGGGGATTGCCTGTCTTGAGATCTTGTACCTGGTGTAATATTAACACTGGCTGCAGCCGGGGCAGGCAAGGGCAGCATTCCTGCCTGGGGATAACTGTGCCTTTAAAAGGAGAACTGCCTGTAACACAGCTCCCTTCCAGCCTGTTTGTAGCAGCAGTTCAAGTGACACAACAGTGGCTCCACATAACAATTTGCCAGTTTTCAGGGTGCTTTGTGGGTTTCTTTGAGCATGGGTCAGATTCATTTGTCCATTAATGAGAGAGAAAGAATTGCCCCTAACAGCTCAGGTCTTTGTCCATCCTGCTCAGGAGGTGCTGTTGAAGTCGAGGGGTGGTTTTCTCTGGCAGCGTGTCCATGGAGCTGACAAAACCACCCGGTCCACAAAAGCAAGGCAGAGAAGTGATGGCAGTCCCTGGCCAGCTGACAGCTGGGGCTGTCCCCTCCTGGCCTTGCATTGCAGCATCATCAGCAAAAGGAACTTGGCTGCGAGACTAAGCTTGAAAATGTAGCTGAAAGAACTATATTGTAAGATGAATAGGGGGACAAGAAGCAGATTGCAGGGAGTTGGGCAGAGGAGCTGCCAGTCTGAGTCCATAGAAATGGCTGAAAGGTTCAGGTCAGGATCCCTGGGCTCGGCAGGGTGGGTGTGAGTGGCAGCCTCAGCACAGGAGCTGCTGACCCTGGGGCTTGAGCCACTGCAGTGCAGCTTCTCCCTCAGATATTCCTTCCTCTGCTTCTGGTAACCAGTCCTTTGAATCTGGGATCCTCTGTTGATATTCTCTGCATATCTGAAATTCAGAAGTGATGCTGCTCTGAGCAGCCCAAATTCTACACTGGGTGGCTGTGGGGGTTTTGAGTGTTTTCATGGACCTTTTTGCATCCACACTTTAAATTGGTGCAAACAAAACTTTCTGTATCTTGATTTCCATTAGCTGGCTTACACCCTGTATTTTCTGAATTGCTGTGACACCTGACTGCTTTGTGCCACGTTTTTCTGGCCAGAGTTAAATATTGTTTTTGTGCTTTCCTCCAGGGCCAGTACTGCGACATCTGCTCCTCTGCAGACAGCAACAAGGCCCACCCCATCACAAATGCCATTGATGGCACAGAGCGCTGGTGGCAGAGCCCCCCTCTTTCCCGGGGGCTGGAGTTCAACCAGGTCAACGTCACCCTGGACCTCGGACAGGTAACACAAATCCCTTCTTCATTATGTTGTACACTGTGCTGCTGACTGCTTTTCTGCTTCTAAAATCCTTTAGTGGACCTTGCTGGAAGTGTGGAACAAAATCCACTCGTTTAATGACAGGGCAGGAGGCTTTGGTTAAAATAGGGAAGGGAAAACCTCTTGCCTGTTTGTATATTAATTATGTCGAGTCACTTGTGGAAACTCAGCACATCATGCAGGTGCCATTCTCCCTAGAGGGTACCTGCCTCTCAAAGGAGAACACTTAGCAAAGTGTTCTCTCACCCCAAAATGGGAAAAATCAGCCCTGAGAAATTCAAGGTTCTGCTCAAAAACTTTTAACTGGTGCATTTAAAACTCTTTAAAAAACATCAAGTCTGTGCTGAAGGTCTTCCTATGAAAGACAAAGGGTGACAATAGATGTTTGGTCTCTAATGGTGGCAAATCAGAGGGAATCAGCTTAGAGGGGAGCAGCAGCAGAGGTGCCCTGGCTGGAGCTGTGGAGGCAGGAAGGCGCTGTAAGCCTGAAGAGCTGTGGGATGAGGGTCTGCTCTGTGCTATGGAACTGCTGCTCCAGCTGTTGGATGGGGGAACTCCTCAATCCTTGGGACAGGGGATGTGTGAGGCCTCTGGTCCCTGGCAGCCTTAGCCCTTGTCCTTCAGGGTTTGGGACATTGCCTCTGTTAGTCTTCAACACTTTAGCAGTGTGAAGTGCCCCCATGAACAGGTAGGGATGGTCTCTCCCCCCCTAAGAGATGCTTCCCCAAGCTCTGCTATGAGTCCTACAGCCCCAAAGGCCAAGTTTGGGACATCCTTGACTGCAGTCTGTGGGATGAAGCCGGTTTGGAGCTGTGGACAGCTCACCTCTCCCCCAGGAAACCTGTTTGTTGGATTGCTCAGAAGCCCTTTTGGGGCTGAGTCACAGCACTTTGGGAGTTTGCTTTGTTTTGCAGGGATTTTGAGATTTTTTGGACTCTAAAACTTTACAGTGACTTCACAGGTGGATCTCTCTGCTAGAGTAAAGGCTCATTTGTCCCTGCAGTTGGCAAGGTGCCTGACTCCAAATTTATGTCCATAGGTAGCCAGGCTGTGTTGATGGTGATACCCTTCAGTTAGATGCTTCAAACACACACTTCAGTCCCCAGGCTTGGCTCTGATCTGCACCCTGCCTTGCTGTAGCACTCATTTGGAGTCTGCCCAACACCCTTCATGAATTCATAAATCTCCATGAGTGCCAGCTGTGCTGTACCAGCAGCAGTGAAATATCTGCTACTGCCCAGGGCACAAGAGCTGTGTGGGCAAGGCCTCCCAGGTCTGCACACGGGGAGCTGAGCCCTCAGCAGTGTAGGTGGCATCTGCTGTGTCTCAGAAACATCCCAGCTGGCAGGGGTGTGCTGCTGGGTGGATTGCTTTGCTCTCACTCCCCCTGTGACCAAGGGCCAGCCTGCAATGTGGCTTTTCCATCACTCATGGCTTCATTGGAGGGGGATTTTCAAAGATCAGCTTTTCTCGGGAGCGTCTCCTCCTCTCTGTCATTGTGTGCAACTTTCTGGATTTAGGCCAGAGCTAAGCCAGCTGCACTGTGTGCCTGCAAGCTGCTGAGTTTGGCTTACCTGGGGACTTGCAGCCTTCAGAGCTGCTGTGTTGGGAGCCAGAGCCTGGAATAATTTGGGAGGACTTCAGTACTGTTAAAACTGAGCTGGTCTACGCTGACCTTCTCTCTCCTGAGTCTGGTTGCCCAGGGAGATGGGATTGCCCTGTCATTTCTGCAGGATTGGTACCAGAATTTGCATGTGTGGTCCTGGTGGCAGATGTTTCACCTGGTGTGAATTTTCTCTGGGCTCACAGACCCTCTGCTTCCCTGTCAGCTTTGCAATACATCATAAACCCAGCTGGTCCCAAGAGCAGCACAAGTCTAAAGCTTCAAGTGGCTTCCCCTTCATTCCTGGCCTTATTGCATGTAATTGCTATAATAACCTGTTTATGCTCCTGTTTAGTCAGTTCTTTTCTTTTAACTCCTTTGTTTTGGTAGGTCGGGCAATAGAAACACATTAAATGTTACAGAATCGTTAATTTCCTCCTTTTGAAGTTGACTCTGGTTGAAAGGCTTGGGAGAAATTCTTGGGACCCAATGTGGTCAGCAGGGCAAGGGGAGGATCAGGCCAGTGTACCTGGCAGCCAGGCTTCCAAATTCCTTAGATACCAGTGGGAGCAGCACAGGTAGCAACAGCCTCATAGGCATGTCTGGCAACAAGGCTTTTTTTGGCTGGCAAACAAGGCCCTTCCTTGCTCTGTGTATCCATCTGGAGAGCTCTTGGACCAATTAAGGTTTAATCTAAGGGACTCACAGCCACTAAAAGCTTTTGTCCCTCTGGGGGCTCATGAGAGCCTGGAGTGCTGATGGCACTGGGGCACACAGGGGCTGGCACAGGGGGTTGTGGTGTCAGCCCCGTCCTTTGCTGCTGCACTTCCCTGCTGGCTCTGTCTCTTTCCAGCCGTAAATGCTTAATTACCAGCTGGAATCGGATTTCTCCAGCCTTTGGCGAGGCTGTGGCAACTGGGAGAGGGTCAGTTAATTAAGCATCCTGTTGGTCTTTGCTTTTTGCTGGCTGGGAACTTGCTCTCCTTGCAGGGGTGTTAAAATCCTGTGGGAAGGAGAGAGGGAGGAATATTAACAGCCAGCAAATATGTTCCAGAGTGGCTTGGGCTGGCCACCCAGCTGGTGTGAGGATATTAAACACTCTCCTCACGTCATAGTGCCAGCAGCAGCCTAATCTTAATGGCTTCATCAGCAGAGGGGATCAGGGCTCCCACCACAGCTTGGGAAGGGGCTGTGTCCAATTATCTGCTGGGGGGGTTGGATGGGAATTGCTCCTGCTGGTACCTTGTCTGTTCCTGCCTCCTTGGGGAGGAGGGATTTTTCTTCTCAGAATTGGTGGGGGAGAAAGGCTGCAAGAGGAGGAAAAGTCACTTGAAGGTTTCCATGTCAGACCCAGGTCTGAGCACCAGAAATATGACAAACATCTCCAGGGAGCAAAGCTAAATGGATTTTAGGAGATGCTGAGGAGTATGGAGAGGGAATTTTTTTTCTTCTTGCCTTTAATGATGACTTGTGTGTTGTATATTTAGGATGAATGGCTGGGCCACTGCATGAATTTGGTGTAAAATACATCATGGCATGTATGAAGCACGGCTCAGGTTTTGGAGAGCAGAACAGAGGGTGCTGTGTGCTGGGAGGACACTGCTGTCACTGGACAATCTGGACTTGTCAAAATCCCAAAAAGTGGCTGTCCTATGTGGTTGGAGGGCAAAGGTCCATGTCGTGGTGGAGGTTCTTAAATCTGTCCCACTTCTGCTCAGCTCCAGGCTCTTTCCTCTCCTGCCTGGAGCCTCCAGGCCAGCTGGAAATGGGAACGTGCCTCTGCTGCAGAGGGGCTGTGCAGAGAGCAGAGGGACAGGACACCATGACTCACAGCCACTATGGGAATTGTCCCCTGTGGTCCTGCTGTGATTAAGTGCCACAGTGGGTGGAGAGGGAGGAAGGGGTGTGATGGAAGATTTTTCCACCACCCCCCCACCCCAAAAAGGTCGTTTGAGTCAGAGCTGACAAGGTTTAAAGAAACATGAATGGCTGGCTCCCTGCCAGAGCCTGACATCTTCCTTGCATGAAGGTGAACCCAGGCCAGCCCTTCCTTGAGATGTTTATGGATAGTTGGTGCTTTATGATAAACTCCGGGGGAGGAATGCTTGCAGTCATGCAAGAGCAGGAGCTTCATGCCAGTGCTTGCTTGAGGTTAATTACTGCAGTGAAAGGGTGGCTGGGTTGCAGCCCCCATCTCCCCCTGCCTTGTCTGCTGGCCCTGGTGACACTAGAGAGCAGCAGAATTTCAGACTGAAGCTCTGCAGAGAGATTTGATTGATACCCCAAAGGAATTTAGTTGGGCAGTGCCTGACAGAAACACCAGCATCCATTCACTTCTGCTGAGAGAGCAGGAGCCTCATCCTTTGGAGACCTCCAGAGCTCCTTAAAATGCATCTTTCTTTGGGCTTAGAAGGAGGAAGAGTTGCATTCACTGGTAATTCACAGAGATGGAAAGGAAATGAAAGGAATTGTGAGCCAGCTTTGGGGCCAGTGTGAAGGTGTGTTTTGCAGTCACTGTGCATTGTCTCAGCAAGGGATAACTTTTGGGGTGCTTTGAGAAGCACCTCTTGAGTTTTCTAGTAATTGCAATAGGATCTGCCACAGCTGCCACTTTTTCTGGCCTCTCAACTGATGAACTTGTGCTTGCCAGGCCCTTCCATCTCCAATGTAAAGGTGTTGAAACACAAAGCACATGATGTGCTTCCGCCCTTGGCCGACAGGCTGCTGGTCTTTCAGCGTGAAACTTGGCTCAAAAGAAGCTGGGTGTTTTTCCTGTGGTGGATTTTTAGGACTTAAGCCTACTTCCCTTCCCTTTTGTACTGCAAACGTGGCCCCTCAGGACCAGCTTTGCACAATGGTTGGATGTGCAGGATGCCTACAAATGTGCAGGTGTGGCTAAATGCCTGACTTGGATGAGCAACAGCTCGATCCTTGTTGTGTGAACTGTATTCCTGTTAATGAGTATTAAATTCTTACTCATCTTTGGCAGATCTGGACTGGGTTAGATCTGGCCTAATGCTAAAGGAACACCACTGATGCAGAACATAGTACCTTGTGTGCAACAAGACTGAAATTTTTTCACCTCAGTTTCTCACCTTCCATTTATTTTCATTTAATTGAAATAGTATTGGGAGCTGCTGGTGAAGGCCTTCAGGAGCCCTCTCCAAAAGGCAGCTGGAAGGAAATCCCTGCAAACTGATGGACTTGAGGCTCACCTCCCTGTTTCCAGCAAAAGCCTTCAATGTGAAGATGAATTTGATGTTTTTTCCCCTGGCTTAATTAATTGAAAAATCCCTCTTGAGGGAATCAACTCATGAAATCCCAAGAGAAGACTCAGGGTTCTTCATTAATAAAGATGATGTCCTAGAGGCTGCTTTCCCTAGGCTTGATGTGGGTTAGGTGTGATGGTAATCCAAGCATTTTCAGCTGAAAACCATTTAAATTTCTCCCTTTTTTCACCTTGTTCCTTTTGCAACTTCATTTCTGTTGCTGTGGGAACCCTTACAGCCTCCAGGTGATGAAGCTGCTGCTTATATTTCCCTCGAGGGCATTCTTGTTCACTCTTGCTGTAGACAGGGGGAAAGTTGAACCAGGTCTCTTCTTTTCCTTCCCCTCACTGGGGATGTCTCCTGCACCATTTTTCCCAGCACACATCCCTGGAAAATGCACAGTGTCCATTTCTCTGGGGGCCTCAGGCTGCCTTGCCTGCCTCGTGTGTTTTTCATGGAGCATTGCAAGAATGGGTGAGGATTTAAGATTTTTTTTTTTTTTTCTACGTGGTTTTTACTTCTTTTACTGCTGAGGAGTAACTATTTGGTAATTACTCCTACTTGGTCTTCGCTGTGCTGAGGCACCACTGTGGGAAAGGGGTAGGAGAGCTTAGTGACATTTATTGTGAGCTTTTGCACCTTAAATAAAGGGCTGGGGCGTAAAATCTCTAACAAAGGCGTTCTTTCTCCAAATTGTTCTCTGGCTGTTGGAGCAAAAGCAGCATTAAAAATAAAGCACATTAAGTAGGCTGAGCAGAAATATTTTTTTACTTTCAACAGCTAGGCCTGTGGTCACTTCTCCTTTGTAGAGTCCTCTCCAATTGCCATAAAATCCTTCAAAAGTAGATCAGGATCTTTGTTTATAGGCTTCAGAACTGTGATCTAAGATGGTCTGTGGCTCACATTTAACTACAGAGCGTGTTCAGTTCTGCTGTCCTTTGCCATGGATGTGGAATGGAAGCAGCAGGGTGTGTATTTGTAGTGCTTCTTCTGGGAAAGGCAGAAAAGTTAGGACTGGGAGAGCGTGAAGCACTGGGAGCTGGCACCAAGCCCGAGTGGATGGATCTTCTCTCTCGATTTATTTCACACTTTATTGTTTAAATTAACTTAGCTGTGAAGTCTCTTCTGTTTTCTTCAAAGCTGTGGTTCCCCTGACCTGGACCAGCAGCTATTTAATTTTTTTTTTTTTTTTTTTGTGCTGACAAAGTGAGATTTTTGCTTTCACTTAACACAGAAGGGTCGAGAAGGGGCATCTGCCAACTCCCACCAGATTCCTGGCTCCAAGGGCTGTGTGGGAGCCGCTCAGGTGAGCGGGAAGGGAGTGTCTGCTTGTTAATCAAGTGGGGATCTGTCTCCTCTGGCAGCAAGAGCAAACCCATCCTCTCCTTTTCAAAGGGCCTTGCCAAATTGAATGCCAAGCTCCAGAGCAGCCAAGGCTGAAAGTTCTTTCCTCTCTGTTGCTGCTGCTGTTGGTTGCTGTTAAGGGAAAAGATGTGCAGAGTAGTGATGTAGGTAAATCACGGGTGACACGTGAATTTTAATTGTACGTTATGTTTATTCAAGTCATGAACCAGTACTGCTTAAAATCAGTCTTCCAGGGCTGCAGTGAGTAGAAAGGATTTCACTTGTATCATCTGATTCCCAAAAGACCTGCCTTGCCTCACGTCTGCCAGGCTGTGAGCACAGGGAAGAGCAGGGGAGCAGGAGGCTCTGGGCAGGTCACTCAGCTTTGTAGCACCTTCTGTGGCCTCAAGGAGGTTGTTTCTGCCTGTCCTTTGCATCTCGTACAAATGACCCTTGTGCTTCAACAGCTTAATCTTCCCAGAGGCTGTGCTTGTTCTGCCTAGACCTGAACCAGGTGTTAAAATAAGCCTCAGCCTCCCCTCCCAGAGCAGCTCCAGGTAATGACTGATGAAAGGATAATTGCTGGTTCTAAGAAATGCCTGCAAGATTTCCACTCTAGTTTCTCCCTAGGTGTTGTTGCCTATTTATAACATTGGTGTGGTGAGAAACAAAGAGGCTGACAGTGAGATCTCCTGCTGTGAGGCTTCTTATTTCCTCCAGGCTGTCCCTTCCTTCTCAACTCTCTGGGATTCTTCAAAGATTAGGAGAGAGCCTCGGGGTGAGCGTGGGCTGGAGAGAGGTCAGGCTGGAGTAGGGGAGGTTTTAGTTTGTAATGAATAGCTGGAAGGCAAGCCTGGTAATTTCTTGCTGATCTCCTGGAAAGTGTCTGCTTGGCTGGGCTGGAGAAGAAGAGCATGCCTTGCCTGGGGTGTGTGTGGGTACAGTGCTCCGGGGTCAGCTCTGCCTGTACCAGGCGAGTTCAAACACAGCGGGACCGCCTGGGTCAGGCCCTGTTTGTGTTGTGCTTTCCTCCCTCTGAGAGATGTTACAGGGAGCTTTTTGGGAGGGTCACTATACCCAGTGGAAGCAGAGAGGTTCACAGCTCTGACACCAGAGCATGCTGGCATCCCATCAAAGGGGTTTAACATTTTCTGTGCTTTGGCTTGTCCCACCTGCAGAATGGGAATACTGCATTTTATCTCCATTGTTTTCTGTGCACGGCATGCGTGCAGGAGCCTGTGTAGCACCAGACTGATGACTATAAAATCTGTTGCAGAAAAGAATGAGTTCTTGAGTGAAGTTCTTGGCTTGGCTCTGTGCAGCCCTTCTCCTCTGTCTGTCACTTTCTCAGCAAGTGAGAACATCCCTCAGCCCTGTGGGTGCTCATCTGTCCATGGACTCCTGTCCTGCACACACCCCCAAGTGCTGAAGCTGCTGAAGCTGAGGGCTGTGAGCCTGGAGTCACTGCCAGTCCTGCTCTTTGTTTGTGTGGGACTGAGAGACAGGCTCATCCTGTGGCACTGCACAGCCAGTTTAGTTCTTGACGTTGTCCTGGTCAGGAGGAGAAGCCCCTCAAGTGAGCTCTTCCTGCTTCCTGGGGCGCAGTTCCAGGGGCTGTCCTTGCCCTCCGCAGCTCCAGCTCAGCTATGTCCTGGCTCAGATCCACAGGGCTGGCAGGGAGGATGCTAAATACACTTTTGATCATCTGCCTAGTCAGCTTCTCTGCTCTTTCAAGCCTGTTCTAGCCCCCTGCACCTTTCTTTTGATGCTTTACCAAGCCTGGCTCAGCCCTACATTCGTCTCTGCCTTATCCTTTTATTATAGTCATAAATGTGGGCCTTCAGGCTGTGCCCAGCCTTGATCCTCAGATGTTTCCTGTTTTCTGGATTCAGTGCTCTTCAAATTCCAGACCTCTCCTCCTGTGCGTAATGCCAAGCAGTGCAATAAATAGTGCACTGCTTCCCGTTTGATAGAAATAAAAACTGAGATCAGTAGGAAGACACAGCCTGCTGTGCTGGGATAGAAGAGTCTTCCAAAAGAGCAGACTGCAGACCAGTGGCAATTGATTAGGGAAATGTAACTTGTTCACACAAACCTGGTAACGGAGATTTTGCTTCTGGAGGTTAGAGAGGAGAGATGGAAACAGGGATGAGTTGTACTGGGTGATCCAGGAGGGAGAGGACAAAGCCTTGAGAGTTGACACTCTGCACAAGGCAAGGACTGAGCTGTGGTTTTGGGCTTCTTTGGTCACCAGAGACTCTGACAAGAATGAGGGGAAAGACATTTTGTTCTCCACAGAAGGACTTGCCAAGCATAACTATAAAAACGCCTTTGTTAACATGAGGTCACTGCTAATGGAAGGTGGGTCTGGATGGTGCCAGCTTGTGTTTGTGCAGTGTAGGAAGCCACGTTGCCTGTTTCCTCCAGGCACCCCAGCCTGGCCCCAGGGCTTTGGCAAGGCAGCCAGAGGATGAGCAGGTAACGGGGCCAGCAGTTGCTGCTGCACCAAGTCTTGCCAGGGCTTGTCAGTCAGAGCTCCTGGAGAAGAGTGTTGGGATGGTACTTTGACGTTCTTGTCCTTCCCTCAGTCAAACAACAAACCGTTCATGGGAGATGATGTGGCAGAAAGCACCATGCCTCTTGTTCCCAGCCACATCCATTCTCTACCTGAGAAGCTGGGGTTCAGCCAGCAGGGTTAAACCAGCTGAGTTCCTCTGTTGTGTGGTGTACATGATTATCTGGAAGTTAGAATAGTTTCCCTTAGAAGAAGTTGCCTTTATCCTAGAAGATTTGCATATCACTGATGGTTTTTTTCCGTGAAGCAGTGTGCTGTAAACTGCATCTTTGATAGAGGAGATTTCCTGGCAAAGATTGTGTTTGTAACTTGCTCTAGTTGGTGTGCCCTGCCTGAGAATCACTTTGCATTTTCTGCTTGGCATCCTGAGTTCTTGCCAGTGGTTGTTTGTGTAACCCATGCAGGGACAAGCAAACAGCCAAACTGAGAATTGCCACAATTTATTTTTTAGTTTCTCTTTCCCGTTTCTTTCTCAGCCTGCTTTGATTCAGAGCTCTCCCTCACACACACTCAGCTGAGCTCTATTTATGGGTTCCTGCAAGTTCCCCTCGCTGTGGATTGGAGCATGCCCTGTGCCCAAAATCCAGCTGGCATGCTGCTGTAGGCATCTCTTGGATCTAGTTAAATGTGCATAATGCCAAGCCCTGATGGGAAGAGGAAAAGAATGGCTTTCTGGTATTTGCACATAGTTGCAATCTGTAAACACAGACTCATGACTGCAAACAGAAATCTGTATCGCTGGCTTCATCATGACTTCACTGTTGTTGTCCTGGCTGTTTGCTAAAGCTGTTCCTTAATCCTATTCCAGGCTTTTGCAAAGTCTGCATCAACCCAAACTTAGTGGGCACAAAGATTTTGGCTGGACTCCAGGAAGGGGTTTGGTTATTTCTTTCTCTACCAGTTGTTTTCTGCCTTGGAGCAGGCTTGCTTCACGTTTCTGTCAATGGGGCTGAAAATACAAGGGGTCTTGAGAGGGTTGTGAGGACAAACTCCGTGTTGTTGTGAGCCTTGTGGGTCTGAACAGCAGCAGGAACTGCACACAAACATTGTAGCTGCAGATCTGTGCTGGTGTTAGCAGTGCTGTAGGGAATGTTAATCCTGCTGTGACCCTGGTATGTGCTGCTGTTGGGTCAGCTCCCCTGGCTGTGAATGGCAGTGTCATGGTGGGGAAACCTGCTGACAAGTGCTAACGTGCTGCACGGCTGGGATGCAGATTTTTAGAATAAACCTGCTTGCATGTGTCGGGTTTGGCTTTGTTGAAATCTGCTAACGACCAGGCTTTAAGCCCAGGGCTGCCAAGGTCTGCAGGAACCACACAGAGGAATTGCAGAAAGGCAGTGCTGCCTAGAAGCTGGGTGCAGTTGGGTGCAAGGGAGATTGTTTTTCTGTTTGAGCTGGGCTGTCTTGGTACATGTAGGATCTGGAACCTGCCAGTGATCCAGAGAGGGGCTTTCCAAAACCACTTAGCCCTAGAAATGGTGAACTAAGAAATGCAAGGAAAGACAGGTATTTGCCACCACCAAGAACTGTGTTCAGAACCAGACAGAAATAAGGTATCAGAGCTTGAGCATCCATATGCCCTTCCAAATCCAGTGGAGGAAGGATTTAAGTATGCTCCTTTTGGATTCTGGAGAGCTTGGGGTTCCTGAGGCTTGTATGAGTCATTCATCATTGGCACTTGGCCATTTAAAATGAAAAGCCTTGCAGGGCCTTTGGTGGCAAGCTGAGACCTCTCACGTTATGCCAGTTTTTAGCTAATTCGTCTTCTTCCGTTTCCTTCCCCTCCTCACCCCTCCCATGTGCTCAGGTTTGTGACAGGATATCCACTTCATCCCAGGGAATTGGGGGAAGCACTTTCTTGTAGCGTGGCCTGCTGCCAAGGTTGCTTTGTTCTCCTTGTTGCTGAGAGAACAGCCCAAGGAAACCCTTGGAGCTGAGGCTGGCATGCGACTTAGAGTGGATTTCCTGCAGCTCTGGAAGTGAAGTGTATGACATGTGTTTTTTGGTGTGTGTTTTTTTTTTTTTTTTTAATCCCATAAATGCAAGGAAAAAGAGGACTTGGGTAGGTTACAGACAGGCTGGGTCTGAAATCCCCTCTTTGATAGTAAATTGCTGTGTCACAGACACAAGTTGTGCCTTGTCAAGATTAAAATCGGTCTTGGGTTTTTTTTTAGTTGAATTAAGAGCTGAGATGCAACAGGCCTGGGGTTTTTAGTAGAATTCAGATTGTGGTGAAGCTGCTGGTTGCCCATGCACATTCAGTGTGTTGTAGCTGGAGGCTCTGCTTAGCAATTCCCGAGTGCTCCTTGAAGGCATAAGTAATTTTTGTCACACATTCAGAGCTGTATTGTATCATTCAGAGCTGAATTGAAGTGTCTGGGACTTAACTCCTTGCTGTGGCCAAAGCAAAGATGTCCAGGGCCCTGGGGTGTTGTGTAGAGAGGGTAAGACATTTCTTCCTCACTCTGGTGGGCTGACACCTGGGCTTGTGCTCTAACACCTTGCCCTGTGGGACCCAAGATTTGGCTCCTGTTTGTCACAGCAGATCAGGTGGCATTTATCTGTGTACGTGTGATTTGGTGAGATCCTGACATGCCTGCCCAGGACCTCCAGAAAACTGGTAATGTCACAGAGATCTAATTCACTGTTGGCCACAGAAGAAGCAGATGCTTTTTCAAGTCTCATCCAAAGCACAAAATCCTATTTGTATCCTATGGAAGGGTATTGAGTGTTTCTTTTTTCAGCCCCTGATTTAGCCAAGGGCTTCCTGAACAAACTTAGCAAATCAGCAAGGCTTTGGCAGTACTGAAAAGGGTTTTACTATAGCTCTTTTATAGTATTTTTTAAATTTTATTTTTAGTGCTGCAAAGCCTGGGATGTCTGGATGGAGCGGGTCCCAGATTTGCACAGCTCCTAGCATGCTCTGGAGAGCCCGTCCCAACAAGCTTGTGGTCCTGACTGATGGAGCTGTGCTTGTAAAACTCTGGGTGTAAAAACCGGCCTGCAAGCTGTCTAAAGCACAGACAAGTATTCTTTTGTCTGGCTTCTCCCTTTTAATTCTAAACTGGCCCAGGAACTTCTCTAAGAATATTTAAATACCCTGTGCAGTGAACCTGTATTGATCTTACCTGCTACAACTCAAACAACCCATAGAACATACAGTTGGGAGCATTTGTTTGCTCTGGATGGTAGGAATGTCCTCTTGAAAATGTGCTATGCCTTGGTAAGAATGAATAGAGGGTTTTTCCACCCCCTCTCCAGGTTTCTGAAGGCCAAAGTCTTGAAACGGCTTGGTAAAGCTGCTGAAGCTGCTGATAAGATATGCAGCAAATGTGCTTGAGAGCCTAATGTAGGAACAGAAATGTCTGAGCTGTTTGCTTTCCCCTTAACAGTGTGAAAAATTAGTGTGTCTTATTAAGGAGCCTGGGGAATTGTGTGCCCAGAGTAAGGGCTGTGCTGAGCTCTTGCTCCTGCCTTGTGTTATCCCTGGGGCTGGCAGCTGAAATGCTTGGTTTGGAGTTACTGGGTAGGAGAGTGGAGCTCATTTGGAGCCTGCAGAGCCCCAGTTGTTGCAGTTTTGTTTTTAGCAGTCTCCCTCTGGCTCTGAGCTTGCTGCAGAGATGGGACTGCCTCTTGATATAGCAATCCCTGTGTTTGGAGATGTTTTTTCTGTCCAATTTACCCTTTATTTTCTTCCTGCACCCCCTTGTTGTTCATGTGTCTCATTGCTGAAGGAAGCTCTCCAGCAATTTTGGTAGCAGGTCTGTGCACCTGCTAGAAGAGAGTGCTGGGAGCCTTTGGTGATGCTGGGCTCAGACACCATCAGCTGGGTCAGGGGGAGGATGCTGCTCTACACTGTGTATTTTATACCAGTGCTGCTTTTTGCCTGAAGTGTGTGAGTGCCCACTCTGGGCTGCTCTGACATCCATGAGGTATTTGCGGACAGCCACTTCCATGAAGGCCAGTCATTTCATCAGGATGTGGTGCCATGAGAATGACAATGTAGCTATTGCTTAAAAACTTGTTTTTTAACCTCTGAAGTCAGACAGGCCTGTGCTGTGTCCCCACCCTGGACATGTGCCATCCCCTATGCCTGCCCTTCTTTCAGCAGTGGTCTTTATTTCAGTGGTGTGTGCTTACTCACCCTCTTATCTCCACCAAATCAGAGCTTTCTTAAGCCCTTGTTTTCTGTAGCACTCCCATTATCTCTGTTCCTTCCCAGGGCTGGGCAGTGGGAGCAGGGATCCAGGAGGGGCTGAGCAAGCTATAAATGCCTGTTTGCCCTGCAGTGATGCTGTGTGACTTAACAGCAACAGGCAAGGCTGAGAGCACCTGGAGGACAGCTGGGTTTTCTCAAATTGCCAGGAGTTGAGGGTCCTGCAAGGTGATACAATTTTTTTAGGGTCTGAGGCAATGGAATTTGTAGTGTGTCCAAAATTGCAGTTTCTTGTGTGCTTTGCAGGTTACAGAAAAAGACTGGAAACTGTCTTGCAGCTTGCTGTCAGGTGTATCTGTGATGTTGTCACTGCTCTCTGTCCCCTTGTCCTTCTTCACAACCATCAGAATGAGGATATTGTGAGATCCTGTGGGAATTTGCCATCCCCAGGGAGGGGCAGCAGCTCCACAGCTCACCCCACCTTTACCCCAGTCTGGAGCCAGAGGTGCAGGTTTGGGCCATGACACCAGGCTGCATCTGCAGGTGCTGTTTTTGGGGAAACCTGTGCAAAGTGAGTGCACCTGCATGAGGTATGAATGCCTCCTATGGTGCAAGCAGCTGTGTGGATGTGCATATGCTTGGAATAATGTCTGGACAGTTTTACAGCACCATCAGTTTTGTGTTTTTGTAAGGCATCTGACCTTTCTTTTGCTGAGGCTTTCAACAAGTCAATTTACAGTCTTGGAAGAGACCACCCAGAGCATGGTTTTGTGGGGAGAAGGAAGGGAGGGAACTTTTCAAAGAGCAGAGGAGACAGAATTACTCCTGTGGCCTGTATATTGATTTCAGGAACCATGAGGCTCCGAGGCAGATGCCAGTCTGCTTTGCTGTGATCTTGGCAGAGTGTGACCTGTGTCCCTCAGCAGCAGGGGAATGGAGGCGATCACGTTTCCCCAGGCAGATCCGATTTCTGGAGGCTGTGAGGGTGCTGTACCCTGTGCCTGGGAATGAGGCTGGGAGGCATTGCAGGGGAGGCTTTGGCTATGCCTGGCAGACACACATCTAGTGCAGACACCCACCTCAGCAGCTCTGGAGACGAGTGCCAAACTGGATTGCTTGTAGCTATGCTGTTTGCATGAATGGCTTTGCCTCCCTGCCTTTGAAGATGATGATTCTCTTTTGAAAACAGGAGATCAGGAATCTGTTCTCAAGACGTGTTGAAAGACACTATTTACAAATGTTTGTCCTGGAAAATATTTACAAAGCTCCCCTTGGGAGCTGAGCCTTACAGTACAGTGGCCTCCTATGGATTGAAGTACAGCTGTCTGACTGCTCATGAGCCAGACCTGCTCAGGTTGGTGTCCTGCTGACATCCCACTTCTTCCCAATAGCCACTTACTGCAGATCCCATGGTCTTTATGTCACTGTTACACATGGGGCTGTACTCAATGCTAAATTGCACTCAAAGGGCTCTGCCTGTAGAAGAACTGAGTTTTTAGTAAAGGGTAGAAGTTATTTGGCTGCTCTGAAGGTATTTTGGGACAATCACACCAATAAAAGATCAATAAAAGCTTCTTGTTAATCTTCTAGTGGCATGATGTGCTACAGCAATGCTACTGCCATCTCCAAAGTACCAGCCTCGTGTCCTTGGTTCTTGCTCCAAGGAGCAGTACAGATTCCAGATTTCAGCAGCGGTGTAGGGTGACGTGCACTGTTCCTGCCTGAATCAGAGCAAATCCCAGAGCCTGATCAAGATGAACTCCCTGTGCCCGTGGTGCTGGTGGTTGCACACATGTCCAGTGAGGACATGCACTGGGTGTTCCAGACGTGCTGAGTCTGTAATCCCCTGTTTATGCTGTATCCATAACGAGTATGTGAGTTCCGGTCCTTTTCTTGTGTTGAGGGATAGGGAATCACTCCTGGTGATGTGATTTTCTGGGCAGGGAGTGGGGATAAGGACTTGGATTTCTGCAGTGGGAGGGCTGATCAGTTATCATGTCCCTACACTACCAGGAAGGAAACGTGAGATGGCTGGGGTGTTTGCTTTGGTGCCAGCATTGGAAAGGCTTTGGGGTTTATTTCCCCACATCCCGATGTCAGCAGTGAGCCTTGGTGCGGCTCAGCGTTCCTGCCCTGCGTGCCTCAGTGTCCCCCAGGGCTGGGACAGGATGTGAGCGTGTTTGTGGCATGGTGGCCCTGGGTCAGGTTGCTGAAAGGGAGGGGGGTGACAGGTGCACTGCCAGTGGCACGGCTCCCTGTGCCCTGCAAATAAAAACTGCCCGGATTTGGAACTGGGTCAGGAGCATGACCTGAAACACCCCGATGGACGGGCTTGAGGAGCTCTGGGCTGTGCTGCTTCCTCCCGACCCTGGCTGCTGCTTCAGCCAGAAATTCGGTGTGAGAAATGTGAGCAGGTGGGTCAGTGCTGCTGCTGGCTGAGCAGCAGCACTCACAGTGATGTGGTTTGCAGCTGGCCTCTTTCCTCTTTGTGTGCCAAACCCTTTGTGACCAGGGTGGCTGGAGGTGTGCTGAAAGCATCAGTCCTCAGCCAAGTGAAGCTGTTGCAGCTGGGCTGGGCTTCTGTCAGCAGCAAGGCCTCCCTTTGGGCAGGTCAGAGGAACGTGGGGTTTTACAGGGAGCAGAGTAGAGCTGCTGTGGATGTCTGAGCAGTGGGGGCTGCTGGGCTGGAGAGCAGAGTGACCACACGTGTCTGCAGCATGCGTTGTCTTAATGTGTTGTTTATTTGATGTGCTGTTTGTTCTGGCACAGCCTGGGCCCATGCTGGGGTGGGTAATGCTGGAGAACAGCATGAGCTAACCCTGCTTCTCAAAGAGGAGTCTTGAATTTGCCAGAAGCATCTTTTCTCCCAGTGGCTGGTATGTGGCAGCCAGGGATTCAGGAAGGCAGGGGAGTCTCTTTGCCTGTCCCTGGGCAGGGGATGTGGCACGCTTCATTTTTGGAAATGCCTTTGGTGTTCAGCATAGCTGCAATAAACCTGGACAAAGGCTTCAGCCTTCATTGCCCCCCAGTTACAGGACACAGGGTGCATGGGATGGAGCATCTGGAAAGGCTCTGGCTCTGAATTCTGCCTTCCTTCTTCCCTCACTTCTTCTGCTGCTCCTTTGAAGGGTGTTGTGTGCTTTCCACAGGCAACACACAGGATATGGCCATGGGGGGACAGTCAGCAGCCTGCCCCAGGGGAACTGCCTTGTGTCCCACCACACAGCAAGCCACCAATTTCCTGTTATTGGTTACAATAACACAGCGCCTGTTTAAAAACAACCCACATTAGCCCTCCCTCTGAAAGAATTCAAACCTGTCATGAAAGTTAGAGGAGAAACATTTTCCCAGACATCCAAAGCAGAGCATTTCTGTTCTTGTCAGCTGCTCGTGCCTCTGGGAAGAGCAATCAGTGCATCCAGAGCAGGGATCTGCTGAGGTGTGGGGGCAAGGAGCACTAACCTGGAGTGTGCCCATCCCTCTGTAGCCTGGAGCAGAGGCAGATTTGGGCAGCCTGGCATCAGCTTTAGGTAGTGACTCAGCCATGGCAAAGGGCTTCCTTAGCAGATAGTGTGTAGCCCTGCAACATCATCAATGACTGCCTCCAGACCTGGAGGTGCCCTCAGGGTGTGGAGATTAATGGTGTTAACAGTGCAAGGAGAGGAATCAGGCTCCTCTCATCCTTTGGAAGGGTTAGTGTGAGGCTCTGGCCTGGGCAAAGCAGTGCTTTGTTTGCAAGCACGTGTGCCAGTTGTTATTCCCTGTGTTCGTGCTGGGACACAGGCTGGACGAGTTGGTCTCAGGGATGGTTTGAAGCTGAAGGAGTGGAGGGACCTCACTTGCTATCCCAGGGGCTTGGGGGCATGGCAGCATCACCCAGAGTGTATCAGCTGAAGCAATGTGGGATGGAGATGAAAAATCTCCCTGATATTTCAGTGGCTGATCGAAATCGTACTGAAAAGCTCTGCCAGCATGAGTTGCTGCATTTCATTAAATAAAAACAGCCTCTCTTCATCCTCTTGTAGTTGAGCTGACAGACAAAAACCATGTTGTTGATATCACACTCACAATATGATCTTATCAGCCCCTGCCTGTAAATTGTGACCAAGTTTGATTCTTTCCTTGGAATGATTTAGGAAGGTTCCTCTTTCCCAGAAATGAGTTTTCCAGATGCTTACTTTAAAGGAAAAAAAAATAGTTAGGGATTTTCTTTGGCCACCTTTCCAGCTTCCAGCTGTTAAGTGCTGGAAATATGTTCTTCATTATGTCCAAGAGAGAAATGTTTCTTTCTTCCGATCGGGGAGGCAATAAATATTTCACAACATAATATGCTGAGGACAAGTGAGTTAGTGTGGTTTGTTCTCTGGGCAGCACCCCAGCGGCTGCCATGGGGAGCCAGTGATGGACAGGGCAGGGATTCAGCTGTTCCCAGGCTGTGCATGGTCACTTCAGTGGATTATAGATGCCATAAACAAGTGTCTGGTTCTGCCTTCAGAATCAAAGCCCACAGCAGAAATCAGCAGCAATCCTTAGCAGCCCCTTTGCATTAACTTTCCAGCACGCTGCTGCTTCACTCCAAGACGTAAAGCTGCCTCCTGCGATTCCTTTCTCCTCATCTGACCCCAAAGTAGTTGAGATCTGGGTTGAGCCTGATGAGCCAGCAATGGGGCTATTTTGGATTAAGGGGAGGAGGAGTGAATTCCAGCTTTGTGGATTACTCCATCCTCTGCCAGCATTGGCTTTGGTCCTAGCAAGGATGCTCCAGCTTGCTTCTAATGGTCCTGGCCAGCATGGCCTGGGCACTTCCACAAATTAGAGAATTGCAGGATCATCCAGCACTCATTCCAGCCAATGTTAAGTAGTTCAGTTGCCAGAGTTTGTCACATACTTTCCCCTTTGGTCATGGGGTTAGAACAGATAAATTTGGGCATCTGCAAGAGTTTTTGTCTGTAGTCACTGCATCTGGCTTGGAGGTGCCAAGGGATGGTGATGCTGTGACAGTGTCCAGATCCAAGAGATTTTCTTGGGAAAGATGGAGGTGGGAGCTGTCATTGATGGTAACAGCAGCTCATGACCTACATCATGGAAGTGGTGTTGTAATCAGGGTGCATCCATGAAGGAGTCCTGGGAGCAGATCAGCAGTGGTGGATACTGTAGATGATAATTTGTAGTTTGAAAGGAAAAGTTATCAAAAATGCTGTGGGCTGATTAAAATTCAAGGGAGTATGAGCCAGCATGAGCCCCAACAGTGAGCTGAGATGACTGGAAGAGCCAAGCTGGAAAATAGAATTGCAATATTTCTCAGACAGGAAATGAGGGAGCAGCCCGGTGGGTGGGGGAAGGTGGTTGATTCACAGGGTTGGGAATTCTCCTGGGTCTCTGCTGTGATCCCTGTTCTGCTCCTGGGATGGGCAGCTCAAATCCTACCCTACCCATCCTCCGGGGAATGTAAGGAGGCACAGGGATCCAAATGGGAATGTTGGACAAGCTACCCCCTGTCTGCAACTGTTGGTGTTGTAGTTGCCATCTCTACAAAGCCTAACCTGGAGGCTAAATCACCTGTTGTGATTTAGGCTCTCTCCTGCCTATGTACTTTTAAGAATTATTCCATTCTTTTTGCTTCTCACATTTTCTATGGCAACAGCCCAAAACTAATGGGAAAGGCAGGATGGGACTTTTCAGATGTCCTAGACCTTTATTCCCAATATGGGAAATGCTTAAAAATATCTGCTTTAACCACAAAAACTGCAGCATATTTTCACTTAAAAATAATGTTTAATAAGATTTTTTTTTAAGCTAATTAAAATACCAATAGAAGCAGGAGGGTATAAGCCAAGCATTAAGAAAGAACCCTTGAGGATAAAATGAGTTTGTGAGCAATTTGGTCTTGAACTCTGTGGGAATGGGACTAAATCTGTGAAGTCTTCCCGGATATCCCGACATAATTTGGAGCCCTAGAAATAGCCCAAAACGTGAATAGCCTGGATGACCTCGGAGCTGCTTTTCAAGAGACTTTTAGTGTGGCCAGAGTAGGTGAACACCCTGCAGCACATCCAGGATTCAGGAGACCCTGATGAGTCAGCTGGGGGATTGCTAATTGGTTCGTGCTCTTCATTAGCATCAGTCTTTGATGGATGGGGCTCCCGGGTTTGCTCCTTCAGTGAGCAAACAGTGGTGGGGCACAGTGGCCTCTTTTGGAAATGTGAAGCGAGTCTAAAGAGCCCAATTAAGGGGGTCCCAGGGAGGGCTGTTCCACAGAAGACCACAGCCCTCCCTGCTGCTGGCTGTGCTGGCCCAGAGCCCACCCCAGTGATTTATTCCTGGGCTCCAGGGCTGACCCACAGGGCTGGGAGGAGAGGCAGGCTGTGCAGAAAGGTGCTTACGAGGGAGCTCTGCTGTGAAACAAAGCAGCCAATTTCCTTTCACCACAGACAAGCCTTATCTCAGGAGATTATGCTGGTCTCCAGTGGAGCCTCTGGTGTCAGAACTGTGCTCTTCCTGGGCAGATAGGTTTGTGCAAAAATCCCATAGCAGCAGCCTGGGATCTGCTGTGGCTGTGACTCACAAGCCCTGGCCTGTGTGTGGG
Organism: Cettia cetti; assembly: GCA_013401135.1. Lineage (NCBI taxonomy): Eukaryota > Metazoa > Chordata > Aves > Passeriformes > Sylviidae > Cettia > Cettia cetti. The sequence continues at coordinate 82,452 of VZUI01044857.1, forward strand.
GTGCTGGTACCAGGCAGTTTGGGGCTTTTTGGTTTGTTGTGTTTCATCATTTTGGTTTTGTTTTGTTTTTTTTAAACTGGCAGATGAGAAGAGCTGCAGGACCTGTTGTAGAGAGGCTCAGCTCAGGTGTGTTTTGAGGCATCTCGTGGGTGCCTGACTGCTGTTCTGTGTCTGTGCAGATGTGTGGATCCTGCTGTGCTATCAGGAGAGGGCTGCCCACCACCTGGGATCTGTCTTGCTGCTCTGACATGCGTGGGGATTTCTCCCAGTAGTCATGCATGGATGTTGTCCAAGGAAAAGGTCTTCTTTGGGACATGTTCTCCTCAGTCAGACAGAGAAGGTTGTTTTCTCCAGCTCCTGGGAAACACTTCTCAGTGCACTCTCACAAATACAACTGCAGGAATCAACTGCTTACAGGGTTGTTGTCCAAAAAGTTTGCAATGTGAGTTGTAGATAAGCTGCTTAGTCTATCATACCCAAGAATGGACCATAGTTTGTTCCTGGCACAAACATAACTGAGATGTGTTTGCCTTTTCCCCTGCTCCTGTGATCCCAGTGGATACTGCCTAGCTTGAGGTTACTGATAGGCTGCAAATAGGTTGGGGGAATTTCGTGGTTACCCTGTCCTCATCAGCCAGGAGAGATTATTTTTCCTCATCTCTTCATGCATAACCCCCTCCTACCTCTCCAAGTGTGCTGGGTAGCAGGTTGATGAAGATTTTGGCCTGGTGTTTATATATATATATATTTTTTTTTTTTAGCTCATTCATATTGTTCTATGATGCTCTATGTTCTTTTTGAAGCTGGGGCAGGAAGAGTCTGGAGATAAGACAACAATGAAAGGCTGGAGTAAACCCTGCAAGCAGAGATAATGTACTTCAGAGAATATGGGTGAACTGGCAGACTGGAAAGTTCAAGGAAATGTGAACTTTTGGCCACTTAGGGTGATTAGTTTTCCCACCAACTGCTCTGCACAGCCTTGGCTTGTGAGGTACCTGAGACAGCTTTTAGTTTAACTGGGACCACCTGTTAGATACAAGTTCATTATGTTCGGAGTTGAATGACATCATATCTATTACTTAGCTATATTTTTTTAATATTGGTCCATTTAAAGGATTGTGCTCTTAATACCTGGCCTAAATCAAAAGGTTTCTCATGTACCTTCCTCAGCTTTTCCTCCCCTGCATTCTTGTTCCACGAATCCATCTTGTGATATCTGACACTTGTACAAGAAGTTAATCACTGTGCATTTTATCTTGAACCCAAACTGAGAACCAGGCAGATTCCTTTCTGACTCTGCTGATTTCCTTGCTTGGCTTGAAAATGCCCTCGGGGGTTCCATATTTGTAGGCTCCTCATCTTTATTGGGATGTAATTTACCCACAGACAGGGTTTAGATAAGTTTAGACATCAGCAGTACAGTGTAGGTGCCATGTAATCTGCCACACAAATTTTTCTCAGTACTCCCAAATCCCAACATTCCATGTTGCTTCCATACAGAAATGGTGCAAAAATCAATGTCCCGGCTGTGCCACTTTTTAATTGCCGAGCAGAAGAAATGAAGTGGTATGAAAGGTCAGACCAGATTTTTTAGTGAGTAGCTGTTTGGAGGAAATAGAGGAATTTTGGCCTGTGCAGGCTGAAATTCCTGCTTGGTTGTGTGGGAGCTTGACTTGGGGGAGGCAGCTCCACTCACAAATCCATCGAGGCTTTGCCTGGACTTTTACTTGTAAGGGCACGAATGGCTTGCACCTTGCAGGGTGTGTTGTGGTGGCTTGTAAGAATGGGACTTGGAGGAGGTGTGAGAAGAGCCCCTCTGCCTTCTTCCAGGCAGGCTCAGTGGGAAGGAGAAAACCTGAGCACAGCAGAGGCTCTGAGCTCTGTGTGGGTTGGGCTGGAGCTTTGTCACAGCTGTGCCCATACATCTGGGTCTGGAATGTGCCGTGGTTTCATGGCTTGGTTTCATCACATTCACTGCCAAAGTCACGGATTCCTCCTATATGTTTTAAAAGCAAACAATCCATGACTGCAGACACTGTTCCCTGTGTGTCAGCACGCAGGCAGCTGGGGGAACACTTAAACCAAATTAAGCCAGAGCTGTTAAATTATTCTCTGAGGAAATGAGAAAGACGAGTAGCAGTGACTGATGAACTCTGGGTGAAATCCTCTCACAGCGGTGATGTCGTTGGCAGGTAGAGGAATGAACATGGACTTCTAATGGAATTCTTTTCCTTGTGCTCAAGGTCATGGTTTCTACCCTGTTAGACAGCACACTGATAAACAGGAGGTACCAGGCAGGGCTGTCGTTACTAAAGGTATTACAGCTCTTGACTTTGAGCCCGTTCCTCTCTGTCCCAGCAGCAGATGCCCAGGGAGGCCTTACAGACAATACCTCCAGCTGCTGGGACAGTTTGGCAGTAAGGAAGGGCCTGAACTGGGCTCTCCTCCCAGCTGTGCTTGCTGTGCAGTGATGGCCACTCAGGCGGAAGAGAAGAGGGACAGGTTTGTCTCTAAATCTGCACTTTCTCCCCAAGAACTAATGAATAGATCAAGTTTTTTTTAGCCACGTGGGAAGAGGCTATGGCAGTGCCATCCTCTCCTTCATGTCCCCTATCTGTTGTTCAGGTCTTCTTCACAAAGCACCCAGCTGATGTCCTTGCCATACAGGTGTGAGATTGTTCCCTGAGCAAAGGCGGCACTGGGATCAGCCACTCTTGAGGAATGTCATCCATGTGAACATGGAGGATGACCCAGATGAACTCTAAAAGGTTCATTTCCAGATCAGTGCCATGCTGGAGCTCAGTGTGAGGTACTGAGCCCTTTATCCTGGGCGCAGGGACTGGTCATCTCCTTCCAGGACAGAGATATGTTCTTTGTGTAGAATTTGCCATGGTAGAATGGGGCACTCCAAGGAGAATTATTTCCTTTCCAAGTCTATCTGGCATTAAAAGCTGAGTCAGTTCTTTTCCATTAGTTACAAAAAACCCCACTCTCCCTGTGTGTGGAGTGACAGCTCCCTGAAGAGACTCTGCTTCTCGCAGTCTCAAATAACTGCAGTCAGATGACATCCCTCAAGTCAGGCTTTTTCTTACAGTTTCAGATTTAGGCTGCAAGCACACACCAGTTAGTATTAGCAAGCTGGAATTCCCCACTTTTTCTATTTATAGGAAGGCACTTTTTTCCTGTATGTTCTGGGATTATGAGAGTTTCTTCTATGGTCTAGTTTTCATTTTGCTAAAATTAGTCTCAAACTCCTGCTTGTTTAAGGGGGGATAATTAAGGCAGTGGAGCGAAGGTCCTTTGAAAATCAGCTTTGAGAACCATGTGGGGTTTTTTCTCTCTCATGAAGAAGGCTGGATTTATTTGGCTGGCTGGATTTGAGTGCCTTTCAGTTAAATTCCTCTAGAATACCAAGTCTTCCCAGGGCATCTGTTTATTGCCCACCTGTCTGCAAGCTTGCAGGAACTTTGACTTTTTCACTTCTGCACATCAGGCAGCACAGCACAAGCACATGGTTCTTCACAGTGAGGGCCATCAGGGCACTTTGTGTCTCTGTAAAAGAGGGGTTTTTTTCCCTTTGAGTCACTTTTTACTTATCTCTCTTCTCGTGTAATACTATATTTTATTTTACTGGGAGGAAGACCTTGGTATAAGCTGCCACTAATCCTGCCAGCTAATTATTAATTCACATATTTTCCCAGAACACACCACTCCTAAAAAAAAAAACCCCACACATTCCCAGAAGCTTCCTAGAAGCATTTAACCATCAAGAACAATTAACACCTCAAGGTAAATAGTCTGAGAACCTGAAATCCTGAATGTGGGTATAGTGTCTTATCTCTGCAGCACCAGGAAGTTTTAAAGGCCTCTTTACAGCCACCTCTGTGCTGGGTTTCTGATAGTGTTTGCAGGAGGATTAAAGTAGCTGGAAAGGGTAGGAGTCCTTGTGGTGGGGGGAACCTGACCCTCTCCACATTCTCTGGCCTCAGTCAGCTCCTGGGCTGAGCTGGCCTTGCAGACCAGTGCTTGTACCCCTTTACAGGGTGCCCAAGGACAGGAGAGTCTTCTTAGCCATTCCCTGAGGGTGTGGTAGCTCAAGTTTGGGCTAAAAGACAAACATATAAGTCTTGTCTTTAATGGGTTACCTAACACTTTGCCCAGCAACCTAGGAAGTTGCAAAGGCCATCTCAGTCAAGTGCAGGGAATATCACTGCACAGTGAGAGGCTGGTATGGGCAAAGTCCTTCTCTGTAAGTGACTGAGACCTCATCCCAAGGAATTCCAGCCATCCCTCTCTGTCTTGACCAGTTTTGCTCTGCCGTGATGCCTCTGGTCTCCCAAGTCTGGCTGAGTGTCCTTTGGGTGGCTGTTGGGCACGCACGAAGGGCTGATCTGAGTTCAGAAAGGACCCCACTTGCTGGGCTTTAACAGGCTGGTGTTGGACCATGTACAGGTTGGTGTGTCAGCATCCCTGAGCCCTGCACCTGTAGCTGTGTGGCATTTGCTGCCTGCAGCTCCAGGTAGGCAGGGATTTAACAGGCTGTTCCTCTGTGCCTCTCCTTAGTGCCAGCTGGCTGAACCTGCTGCGAATCAGGCTCTTGCTGCTGCCCTGTTGGAGGTCATTGCTGAAACTTGGCTTTCCAGATCTTCAGCACTGTGCAGGCCACTAGCCATGGCTCTGCTCTGCCCTGCCATGTGCCAAATGCTGCAGATTTAGTCCCCCAAGGATTTTTGGCAGGAGGTGTGTGTGGCACTGGCAGGGGAAGGACAACTTGTGCAGGAGGATGCTGTGAAGATAAAGCAGTGCTGTGTGTGAAATCGGCGGACGAGCCAAATCCTTCTCAGAAGTGGTGTTTAAAGAAAAAATCCTTTGTGGAAAATGCTCCATCAGCTGTTCACCTAAGCCAAGCTGCTTAGGAAGGGAACAGGCACTGTTTAGAAAAATAACATCATACAGTATTGGGTTGCTGCTGCTTGTTATGACACTGAGCAGGTTTCATGCTGGCTGGTAGCTCTGAAGCTGTGGTTTCATGGAGAGTGTTTTCTTTGATCTCTCTCAATAAAAATCCAGAGTTTTGAGAGAAAAACTTGAAAACAGGTTGATGCAAAATTGACTCACCTCTCTCCCCAGCCTTATCAAGGTGTTTAATAGCTGCTACTTTGCACCTCTGTCCTTCCCCCTTGGTGAAAGGAATGGGGGGTTGTTCCTAAAGCCTGGCTGTCAAAATCTTGAGATGCAAGCGTAGGGAACCTTCTCATTCAGAACCCTGTAATCCTCCCTGAATAACTTGGAAAAATATAATTTTTAGGAGTGAGGATTTGAGACACAGACATACAAGAACAAGCCAGGAGTTGCTGTGAGGAAAAGAGCAAAATGGTGGCAAAGCATATTTCAGTGCACACCCTTCTTTCAAACACTGACTTTTGTGCTTTTATATGTGGGGTTTGTTTGCTCTCAGGCGCTTGAGTATTTTATAAAAAAATGACTGGGTAAAAAGCTGTTCCCACTTGGAGGGGAAGCACCTTTGTTTGCTGCCTGGAAGGGTTGAAGTAGTTCTTGTGTGATTGAAAATAAAAAGTAGGCACACACTAAAAGTGAGAGATTTTATTAAAGGATTTTAATGGATGGACTGGGGAGAAATAAATCTGCTGTAAGACCACAGAAGCTCAGCAGGGGGACAGTCAGTTGTTAATGAGTAAATTCACTGCTTCCACGAGAATAAATGATTACAGGCAAAGGATGCAAAAGGGGCAGATCACTGACCTAGAGAAATTCAAAGTGAGTCAGAAGCTCTCTGCCTTTCCAGGGCTTTTCCACCTCCTGCATATTTGTTCCTGGGGATAAAAGGTGCACAAAAAGGCACCTTATTAGCTTTAGCTGCTGCCAGTGATGTGGTGCCAGCGCTGCCGAGCGTTTCCAAGGCTGATTCCTGGCAGCTGAGCAGCCACTTGCCTGGGCTGTGGGCAGAGGTGACCTCTGCTCCCAGAGAGCTCTTTTTTCCCTGGCACTGTGGATTGATAACCCCACCCAGGCTCTGACATCTCCACGTTTTCCAGGTGGGCTTGTGCTGAAGAGATGGACCAGGCAGTGCCTGGGGGATGGATGGGCTGGGAGGGAGCAAAATCATTTGATGTTTTTGAAAGTGGGAAAAAATAAATTAACACTTCCTCACACTTTCCATAGCAGTTCTTTATCTGCTTTCCCTGCTTCCAAGTTTTGCAGATGTCTGGAACTGCTGTGCAGTGACCCAGACTGGGTTGCCAAATGCCCCAAAACGCTGCAGGTGCTTGCTGAGGGTGTCCTGAAGCCCTTTGCTGTGCCCATCCAGGAAGCCTCATGTGCCCCTAACAGTGGGAGTTACTGCCCATGCCCTGGCTGTACCTGCATCTGCTCAGCAGGTCCATGCAATCATCCCAGGAAATCCCAGGCAGGGTTGAGCAGTGCTATCCCCACACACGCTCTCCACAGGGGGATGGAGCAGTGCTTAGGGAGAGTTGAACTGCTTTGTTTTTACATGGTGCTATTTTCATAAGTCAAAGCCAAAGGTAATAAATCTGCCCTGTGGAAAATTAGTGAGTGGTTTACTGTATAAACTCCTGCAGGGTCTGGGGCTAGGAGCAGAGCTGGGTTTAGCTCCCAGCCAGCACTGCCTGCTCAGACCTTTTAATGCCAGAACCAAAAAGAGCCCCTCTTGCTGTTGGTAAAAATGTAGTTGTCGATATTGCTACACCATGAAGATTTATTTTGGTTATTGAATGTTTCTCTGTGTCTTTAAGGGGCCTTGGAGTATCAGTGAGACTTGCCCAGAGCTCCCTCACCAAAGGATACACAGGATCCAAACCTGGCCCAGCTTATCTTCTTCCCACATGTACCTCCCAGAGCTAGAAAAGTGGAATCAGTGTCTTGAGGAAAGGAATAGAGAAGAAATGTGAAAGTTTGCCATCATGTGCTGCTTACACAGAAGGATGGATGAACAAATGGGCAGAGAACATGCTGCTCCAAAAGCAGCTGAGTTTCTGTTGATTGTGTTTGCTCTTTAAGTCTTTGCACTGTCATAGTGGGCAGTAATCAGGATTATATTTTAATGGTATTTTAGTGCTGGATAAAGCAGCCCACCATCTAAAGACACAAATGGATGGAATGTGTGACATGGAGGAAATGCCCTCATCTCCATCTTCCCCTCCTGGCTCCAGTACTTGCTCCATCCTTCCAGGCACTGGGGCAGCTGCAAGTGATTGTTACTAAGGGAACTTGCTTCAAAACCACTAACAGCAACATCAACTACATGTAGAGATGTTACTATTTTCAAAGAAATCTGGTTGCTAATTAAAGTAGTGTCAGAATTTCCTGGCTGGAAGGTTGTTTTATGAAATTCCAGAGGCTGGTCAAAGGTTGAGTTGTACCTGGCATGTTTTCAGAGGTAGAGAAAATAAGGGCTCTGCCTGCCTGGAGAGAAGTGTGAGCATCAAGTCTGGTGCTTCACCCCTTTTCTCCATGAAGAAGGGAAAAAAAATGTCCAAAGTGGCTGGGAACATAGAGGTTTTTATTCATCTGACTGATAATAGGAGCTAAATAAAGGCTTTGGAAAAAAAAAACAAAAAAACCCAATCATTTCCCTTGCAATATTGGTTGGGCAGAACTGTACTGGAACTAAACATGGAATGAAAAGTCTGGCTTTTCTGCCAGCTCTATTTTTAGAGCTACTGCTCCATCTTTGCATCTGAGTTTTCTCAGCAGATGCACTGGAAACAGGCAAATTGCTGTTAGTTTTTCTGGCCAGGCTGTGATACTCTGCAAGATAAGGATGTTGGATGGAGGGGCGGGGGACTTGCCAGACTGGACAAAAATCCCCCTGAATACTGGGCCATGGGTCTTGTTCCAGGTTTGGGGTTTACTGTGGTCACAGACTCCTGAATATTTTCTGTGCTCCATTAGGAATGACCCTTCCATGCTGGAGGGGGAGTGGTTGTGTGATGTTGGCTGCTTGCTTGTGTCCCAAGATTGCAGTCACAACTGGAATAAAATTCAGCAGCAGTAACAGCACTCAGCTGCAGATGGATTTGGGTATGGAGAGAGGAATTGTGTTTGGCTTTGAGAGCAAATATCTGCCCTGTCTTTCAGCTGAGGTATTGCAGATGATGCAGACATTTCCAGCAAGAACCCAGATATTCTTGTGCTTTCCTGTGAAAAGCAGGAATAGAAGATAAAAGGTGTGCTGTTCTTGGACATCTAATCCTGCCATTTAATGGCTTTGCAATGAATAAATTCATTACTGGCTAATTTCATTACTTTGCAAAAAGAAAGGCAGAAGAGAGGGGGATGCACCTGACATTTCTAAATTTGTGTTTGTGGTTGCTGTTCATTCAGAGCTGAGAATCCCCTGTGCCTGAGGCCAGAACATGTACAGGTATTTTTGAGCCACAGGGAGTTTTGTCCAGCTACAGGCAATGCTAGATTCCAGCAGGAGCATTAATTTATTCCCTGCAGAATAAAACTGGAGGAGGGTTTAGAGTATAGGGAAGGTGTAACTTCAGAGGCTGGTGTTGAGCCCTGTTCCCATGCCAAGAGGCAGATGTTGAGCTGTGAGAACTGGTCCTGCAGAGAAAGCAGCTGCCTGAGCTGAAGCCTCTTGGGCTTCACTATTAAATAACAGCTCTGCTGAGAGGGTAAGCAGGCAGAAAAAACTGCTCCTCGATAAAAGCTTAGTCTTGTATGCCTTGACAATATGTATGTTGCAGAGGGGAGCCAGGGCAGCACTGAGGTCTGTTTTCCCTGAGTTTTTGAAAAGGATGCCTGTTTCCCCCTTGGCTGGACTTGAAAGTCTTTTGGCAGCAGAGAAGTGAGTTGGGTGACCACTTTGGTTTCTTTATTCTGGATGGCACCAGTCCTTAGCAGTGCAAACCCTGAGAATCGTGACAAATCTCACCCTCCTGCCCATTCCCAGCTGGAGAACAGCCTCTGAGCTGCTGTGCTTGATGTTCATGTGGATTTCCCAGCTGGATTTGGTTCACTCCTCCCTGAGCATCTCTCTCAAGCCCCCTTAGTCTACACCCAGGTGTGTTTTTAGGTGTCACCAGTCTGCAGTGGGAACGAGCCCAATGCCCCTGCCTTAGAGCCAGAGGAGCATCCTGAGGAGGTTTCTGCCTCAATGTCCTGCTGAGGGGGGAGCTGAGCTGGTGCCAGTCCTCAGGGCTGCCCACACCCCCCTACTCCATATCTGCACACCAGCACTCAGACCCCTTCTCTGACTGACCCCAGCAAGATCTGTGCTTTATAGATGGCTTGGTAGATTTAAATACCTCTTTAGTGTTTCTTCTGCCCTTTACTTGCCCAGCCTGTGGGTTGTCAGGGTTGTTTTGTGGGCCTGTTATTAATGTATGTCCTCTGGCTGGGCGATGCGTGTGGCCGGGCCAGGGCTGAGGTGCTGGCTGCTGTTCTGGCTCTCCTGCCTGGCTGAGATGGGCATGGAGTTCTCCTTCTTCTCCCCTTGCAGAAATGTCTCTCTGCATACTTGTCAGTCTTTAGGGGGTTCTGTGCTCATACAAACCCAGCTCTGCATGAGGAAGGGCTCCTGGGCTATAAATCTCTGCCTTTCAAGCACTAAACTCCCTTTTGGGTTGTTTTTGACATTAGGAATTTCCTCTGATAAGAGAACTTTATTTGCCTTTAAATATCACTTTGTGACAGGATGATGGAGTGGGGATTCTTGGAGGGAGTCTGTGCCAGCCAGGGAAGGGAAATTCTGCTGGGGCTTTTGTTTCTCTCTAGCACTGACATTGTAGCTCTTTCAAGACTAGGTTTATTTTATACTTGGCAGGAGTGTGTGTGCACATGTCAGTGTCCAGACAAATGGGAGCAGCCCAGTGGTGGAGCTGTGCTGGAGCCAAGAGGGTCTCCTGCTCTCCCCTCTCTCTGGCACCTGGGGAAGAGGAGCTGTGCTGGCTTTTTCTGGAACAGGCTTCAGAACACAGGTTGTGTTGGTGAAGCAGGGCTGGTATGTGGAGTGCCTTAAAAAAAAAAAAAAAAAACAGAAAGAAGGATTTTGTGGTACAGTCTGCAAGGTACAGTTAGACGTTCCCTGGCTGGCAGGCCAGTGTGTCACCTGTTACCCCAAGAAAAGCCCAAAAGCCAAGCTCCCAGGCAGCACTGTAGCTGGTTTGTAATGCAGCCTGCTCAGGCACAGCCTGAGCACAGCCTGCAGCCACAAAGTCTGAGCTGTGTTTGCACTCAGTGGGAGCTGAGCTCCCTAATCTGCCTCTCTGCAGCAGCCGTGTTCTATCACCATCCCTTTAGATATGGAGGATTTTGCTCCACAGGCTGCTCCTGAGCAGCAGGAGCTGCAAAGTGCCAGCTCGTTTATTCCACTTGGATCCCATGAAGTTCTCTCTGCTTTTCAGGATGCCTCAAGCAGCCAACTAACTCTGTGTTCCTTTCTTTCAGCTCTTCCACGTAGCATATGTCCTGATCAAGTTTGCCAATTCCCCTCGTCCCGACCTCTGGGTGTTGGAGCGATCAACTGATTTTGGCCTCACCTATGAGCCCTGGCAGTATTTTGCCTGTGAGTATGACAGGGGACTGCAGCTCAGTGCCAGGTAGTGAGGCTGTGGTGAAGATAACTCTGTGCAAATACAGGGTTGGGTTTAGAGCTGTTCCTGTGTCATTGCTGTGATGTGGCACATGTCTTCTGTTTTATCTGCCCAATAAGGCTGCAGGAGTTGAAGGTTAAATGCTCTTCAGGACAGGAGAACTATTTTGCTCTCTGGTACTAATTGTGTTTTTTTAAACACTGTCATGAGTTGTCTGGGGGTGCCAAAGTTGGCACCAGTGTCTGCAGCTGGGTGTTGTTGATCTAGGTCTGAAGGTGAGATTTCTTATCATCTCCCTGCCCTCCTCTTTCTCTCTCTTCCCTGTACTATCCCAGACTGTATTCCAGCTCCTCCAGGAGCCAAGCAGCAGCTCACTTCCAAGTGCTGCTATCACAGAAAAGTCTGGATGCAGAAAGCATTCCCTTGTGCTTATCAGTACCAGAGGTTGGATCCAGCCTGTGCAGGGCAGGCAACCCCTGTCCTGCTGCTGTGCAAGGTGGGATCAGAGACAGCTGGCTGGAAAGGAGATCCAGTCTGTGCATTTGGCTTCCCAATTCTCTGATTAAAACCTTACGAAACAGCTGGTTCTACAAAACTCTTCTTCCAGAGGGTCTGTGAGGTAGCCGGATGCCGAGGAACTTGTTAACCACCAGCTCCTCCCAGAAGCAGCAGGAGTAATTGGGAGAAGATGTGAGTTAAGATCAACAGCCAGAACTTAAAACCTGGCAAGAAAGGACTTGGGAGCACTCAGAGGCCTTGCCCTGGGCAGTCCCTAAAGGCTCATATTTCTGGCTTACCTGTCAGGCTGTGCTTTGGATTTCTGGCCTCTTCTTGTGCAAGAAAGAGCTACAGATGTATTACCACTGTGTTGCCTTAGCAGTGGTAGCTCCTCTCTGGGACGGATGTGTTTCTCTCTGCTGTATGCTAGTAGGGAATTACTGCTGTCAAATTCCTGCTTTTCTTTTTTCTGTCTTCTCTGAGAATTTCTCTGCCAGCTCTGAAGCCTCTCTTGGGACCCATTGCTGTCGTGTTCCTGTGTGGTCTGGAGCTGCACAGGGAGCTCTTGCCCCACTGGCTTGTTCCTGTGTGTAGTGGCAATGCTGCAACATCTGGAGCCCCTTTCCCTCCCAAAATATCAGGCCCTGTTACCACTCCCCTGGAGAAGTGACATGCAGTGACACAGCCCAGTGGAAAATTCCCATGGAAATACAGAGGTGGCTGCTCCAAAACCTGCCAGATTTGGGAGCACAAGAAGTCCTCTGCGGAGATTTATTTTTATCATGAGGAATTCTGTAGGTGGTCTGATAAAAACATTGCCAGGTCAAAAACCAGGGTTAAAAGCAGCTGGCAGAAATGCAGGGTTTCTTCAGCGCTGCCAGTGAGCCTTGCCAGGGGTGACACTGTGGCACTGTCCACCCTGGCTCAGCGCTGTCCCTCCAGCTGCTCATCACGGGAGGTGCCAAGGTGCTTTTGGGCTTAGCTCAGTGGGAGCAAGGAGAATTGACTGCTGGGTGAGGCTCTGTCCTTACCTGTTTCCTTAAAGCACTGCTAGAGTTTAGGGCCAATGGGTTACTCTGGTTTAGCTCAGAATGCCCAGCTTCTGGCTCACATGGTTGTGCAGATTTTGCAATAACTGGAGGAGTTCTTGGTTTTCCTGAGTAGCTCCTTGGGCCGAGCATCCTGTCTCCATGCAGCCATGGCAGTGCTCTGGAAATCAATCATCTCGAGCTGGTGGTGACAGGTTCCTTGCCTGGGGCTTTAAAAATAAATTGCCTTTAAAAAACCACCTGGTGAAGCAAACCTTGGCGACCAGAGACCTGATGTTAAATATTTCCACATCTTCCTGTGGATGCAACTGAGCTCTTGCTGTTGCCAAAACAATGTTTCCTGGAGCAAGGCCACATTCTGGAGACAAGGTGTGGATGGGTGCAGGCCAGAGGTGAAGACAGGGAGGCAGCAATTCTCTGCTCCTCCTTGGCTGTTCCTTCTGCCTGGCTCAGCCTACCCATGCAGCACATGGAGTGGGGGACCTGCCTTCTGGAGGCACACTGAGACAGATTTTGGAGGATTAATCCCGTGAATTTGGATAACATTCCCCCTTCGGTTTCCTGTGTGGGCTGAGTAGCACTGGCAGGAACAGGAGATTGTGTTGGCCGCCTTTTCTTCCTTTTTCTCCCCATGGAAAAACCCTCTAGAGCACTGCAGTGACATTCCCTTCAGCACACTCTGCTGGGAGCTCCTGGCACAGGTGGAAAGGGAGTGGGAAGGAGCAGCAGCCTTTGTCCAGGCTCTTCCTGAGGGAACAGTCTCTGAGAGTAGCACTGTGTAGGTTTTTGCATGGGAAGATGTAGGTGCTCACCACCCCACACAGTCAGGCTGAGCTGCCCCAGCAGTGGTTTGGTTGGCCCTGCCAGCACAGGGATGTCACATTTCCTGGGGACAAGGGTGCTGGACTTGCAGGAGCAGTCATAGTGAGAAGCCAGGCCATTCCTGTAGCTGCAATGAGAGCCTTGGCATTCATTCAGTGTCCCCAGAGCAGGTCACCACGCCAGCAGAGTGGCTGCCTGGTGATGCCTGTTCCCTGACTTTATCCAGCCTTGCATTGCCACTTAGTGGCAGGAGCCCTCGTTTGCTGTCCCCAGGGAGTGGTTCTTGGTGGCTTTGGCGTTTCTGGCTTGTGGCATTGGTTTAAGAGCAGAGTTCAGAGTAAGGTGTGAGGAGGGGACCTGCAGTATTTGGGAGAGGCAGAACAATGGCTTGCAGGATGTCTGCTTGTCCACCCTGCCTGGTGGGAGATGTCCCAGCAGTGACTGTAGCTTGTGGTTGCTCCTGTTATGGGTTCTTGGCTTCAGGACTGACCCAGGAAGTTTAGGAGCCACGTGAAATGCAGGTGCAGCTCCTACATCAGGAGCAGAGCCCTTCTGCAGTTCAGTGGAAGCAGTGTAGCAAATCCACTGCCAGCAAGGCAGCAGATTTAGACCAGAGTTAGATCTCAGGCTGGATAAAGTGTGAGCTTAATGCCAAAATTGAGGGGTGGGTTTCTCTGCAGGTGGTGGCAGTAGGTACAGTGGCTATTCTGATCTTCCTCATTTGCTGCAGGGAAGTGATTTGGGGGCTTTTCTCTTAGAGTGACACCCTCCCTAAGTGGAGGATGTGTATTTAGCCATGACAGCTAATGATACAAAGCAATCTCTACGTGGTAAATGCTTAACAAAGATTGTACACCCATCTCTCCTGTGGTCAGCGTGGGAAAGTCCACAGAGGGCTGGTGATTGTTCCTTTTCTCTTACTGCTCCCATCTCTGGCTGATGAACAGCTTCCAAGAGGGACTGCATTGAGAAGTTTGGCCAGCACACTGTGGACCGTATCACCAGGGATGACCATGCCATCTGCACCACCGAATACTCCCGGATCGTGCCTTTGGAAAATGGGGAGGTGAGCAGTTCCCTCTTTCCATCCCCTGGCGTTTCCAGGGTTTCTCAGTGGCTGTTAATACTCCTGTTGGTGGGCTGGCTCCCTCCTGATTTTTGGATACCACTTGAAGTATTTATCCAAATGAGATTGACAGAGAACTGATCCAGTTTCTGGATGATGGGTTCAGCTGAGGGAGAGATTAATTTCCTCACATCCCACAGGATTCAGATTTCTTCTCAGATTCACAGAATGGTTTGGGTTGGAACCACCCAGTTCCAACTCACTGCCATGAGCAGATGCACCTTCCACTAGACCAGGTTTCTCCATGCCCAGTCCAACCTGGCCTTTTCCCTCCTCCCACTCACAGATTGTTGTCTCTCTGGTGAACGGGCGCCCAGGAGCCATGAACTTCTCCTACTCTCCTCTCCTGCGGAATTTCACCAAAGCCACCAACATCCGACTGCGCTTCCTGCAGACGAACACCCTGCTGGGACACCTGATGGGCAAAGCTCTGAGGGACCCCACGGTCACAAGGAGGGTAAGGCAGGCTTGACACTTCTTGCTGGTGAGGGGGAACTGTTTGAGGGCTGTGCAAGCCACCTCTGGGGAAAGGACAGGCTGGGTGTTGCCTGTGGGGATTTTCTGTCTTGCACCCCCTAAAGCTGAAGGCATCTGCAGCAGATGCTGCTGTTGCTGGAGCTGGAGGCTGCTTGGGAAGACACCAACAATGTGAAACTGGGAAACACCTCTTGGTGTCACGTGTGGCTCTCTGGCTGTGTTGGGAGCCCCCCACACATAGCTAATGGGCTTTGTTACAGGTGGTAGATCTTACCATAGGCAGATACTGCAGCCTGCAATGTCGCTATAAGGGAAATATCCCAACACTTTACTTTATTCCATCATTTTATTGGATGAAGTCCTGCTGAATCTTGAGTAGAATGGTTATGAATCTGATTTGTAAATATAGTAATGGCCAGCTTTTCTTGTGCTTTCCAGTATTACTACAGCATCAAGGATATCAGCATCGGAGGGCGCTGTGTCTGCCACGGCCACGCAGATGTCTGCGATGCCAAGGACCCCAGCGACCCTTACAGGTACCTTTTGCAAAATCCCACTTCTGTCTGAAAGCATCTGAATTATTGTTCTAAGAATGAAAGATGATACCAGTGTTAGTTGTATCCTGTCATGAGCATGTAATGGTGCCATCACTGCTGTTCGTGTCTCTGCCCTGAGAAAGAAGCAGAAACTGCTCCAGATGAAGTAGCAAAAGTCACATATTTTGTCAGACTGTTTTTCAGCCAGATCAGCTCCCTGGTCAAGTTTCCTTTTCCACAACTTTTTCATCCCATTCTCTGAAGCAGAGAATGAGAAGGAGGGATACTGAGGTAGAACAGAGAGGTTTCCCATCAAAGTCCTGGGATCATTGCTGAACTTGTGCAGAGAAGTCTCTTGCTTCCCATGTGGCTTCTTAAGCATTGGGACAATGATTAAATGCTCTCATAAATAGATGGTCTCCCATGAAACCAGAGACTGCTTCCCATTTCTGCTCACAAGAACCATGGATTGGTTATGTACATATCTGAACAACTCTTTGCAAAAGAACAAGAAGTTGTAAAAGTGTAAAGAAGTTACATTTTGGCTAATGGAACTTCCCATCTGCCTTGGCAACTTGGAATGCCAAAGAGCTGCTTCAGACCATGGAAGTGTTGCTTCTAGCCATCTGCTTGCAGCTTGAATGTTGCATTTATGAAAGGGATGGGTAGATTCAGCTGGATGAGGGGAGCTCTTATTTCTTTCTCATCAGGATCATGTAGAACTTTTGGATCGTCTAAAATAAAATTCCAGAGAGTCCCGGCCAAGGTTAAAGCTGTTAAGTATTAAAACAAAGATGTATTGGTAAGCAAGCCTCCCTGAGTGTGCCAAACTCTCTGACAAAAGGAAGTTCATAAATATTTGAATGTACAGTTCCTTGTTTTTTAGACATTGGTGTTGCTGGATGCAAACTGCACCTGTGTGCTCAGGCAAAACGCTTCATGGGGACAAGTTTTTTTAACATGGAAATGCCAGGACCTTTCTTGGGTGTATCAATGGCTTGGGGCTCTCCAAGAAGGGAGGGAAAATTGAGCAAGGAGGGATATATTGAATATCCTTGTTCAGTGCCACTTCTGCTTGCAACCTTCTCTGTCTCCCGAAATTCCTCTCCTCCACTCTCATTTGGATGCATTTGGCATCTTCACTCTTGGCCCCAGCCTGTTTTCTGATGTTGCAGCACATGTTGGTAAGCAGCTGTTGCATTTCACCCAGAGCAGATCGTGTTGGCCTGAGGGAGAAAACGTTTCCTACTTGTGTACTTTGTACAGTCAGAACATAACAGCTGTAAGTCCTTTGGGATACAGCAGGAAAAGGTGGATAAATAGATCTTCTCATGGCATTGCTGTACCCTTTAGCAAGCCCAGGAGCACAGGCAAGTCAGCAGAAATCTGATACTTTCAGTTGAGAAAATGAGTAATTGATGAAATGCTGCCGTTTTCCAGGCTCTGGGAGCAGCTGTGTCCAGTCTTCCCGTTGAAGTGGGCACTGCTGGGCAGGATCCCAGCCCTCCTGCCCTGACACAGCACAGAGCCAGCTTGGGGATATCTGTGATGCCACATCAGCTGGGGCTCAGACACACTGTCCCCTTGAGACACAGGCTGAGCTACCAGAAACTTGTCATGTCTTCAGCAATCTGTGCACTGTGCCCTCTGCATGTCCTGCTTCCTCAGAGTCTGATGTGTGACAGCAGCTGAGCAAAGAAATGCAAATTAAGGGATGTGGATTGGCCTGGCCCTATTAAACATCCCACAATCTCAGCTTGTTGGTGGGGGGGTCTCTGCTGCTCATTTTAACTTCTCTCTTCTGCACATCCCCATGTTTCTTGTGCCTGTTGCTCAGAAAGTCAGGGTGAGCACTCGGATAGAGGTGAGGTGAGCTAGAAATCTTGGCAAAGACTTCAGGACGTGATGAATCATGTCCATGAGCTGACTTGCTGGCCATAAATGATAACATTCGTGCAGCTTCAGAAAGTTTGTGTGAAGTGCCAAGCTACAGAGGCTGCACATCCAGCTGTGCTGAGCTCACAGCACATCTGGCCCTGTGTGAGTGTTTGCAGGGACCTGTGGGCAGGTACAGTCTCCTCAAGGCTCTCTGCACTTCTCACAGCTTTCTCTCTTTGCCTGAAGTTTGAATGGGCTGAAATAAGCAGAGGGAAGGAATGTTCTCCTGGTTAAAGGTGAACACCAGCAGGATGAGGCACAACCCTTTCTCCTGGCAAACCCTTGGAGCAGTGAGATAAGAATCTTCAGGAGTCTGGCTTGGAGAACCCAGACAAGAGTTGTGTGTTAGCAGGGTGAGTGAGCTCAGGAGAACCCTGTGAGGGTTCTGCATCTGTCTGGTAAGAGCAGCTGTTTCTGACAGGGCTTCACTGCCCTGTCACAGATGCCACAACCAGACTCCAGCTGCTCCTTCTGTGCCTGATGCTGAAGATAACCACCAAGACAGCAGCAGCCTGGCTGGTCAGAAGCACATCCACAGATGAAGGATGCTTTCCCACTGCCTAATCCTGAACTCCAGCTTCCCCTTTCCCATTTTGAAGGGAGGCACCATGTGTGCCAGTAGATTTGTGCCATCTGTCAGTCTCTTTTTGCAGGTGGTTTTTTCTCCATACAGTCAGAAACAGAGAAGGGGCTTTTTTTTTTTTTTTTTTTTTTTTGATTGTGCTCCTCAGATGTCCCAGCCAAATCCAGATACTGTAGTGTTTGTGTGCTGCTCTCAGTTCTGCCACAGCTGCTCACTGGAAACTGTTTAGTCTCTGCTATTGAGCATCAATTCCAGTGGGAAGACTGTGGTTTCATTTCTTACAGCAGGATGACCAAGAACTATGTGCTATGTGAACACAGCCGCTCCCTCTTCTTCCTTGTATATACTCAATCAATGAAACATGTAAATATTGTGGTTTATGCACATTTGTCTGTAATTCATTAGCAGCACGGACTCGGCACAAGGTGCAGTAAAGCCATGATGGATGAGCTCTCTGAGAGGTCATTGCTAACTCTGAACAGCAGAGACTAAATAAATACCTCCTTCTTCATCTGAAGTGAGCATCTTTACTCATGCAGTGCCATGTTCTTGCATTCTGGGAACTGAACCAGTACTTTTCAAACATTTTGGATGTTAAGGAGCTTGGGTGTGTGGCTGGAGCCACGTCCTCCAGGCAGGGAGATTAACACTGCTCAGCAGGTTTATAAGTTCCCTGACTCAGTGACCATTTTTCTCCACACGTATGTATATGGATCTTAATCTTGATCTCCAGCTGCTGCCGTGGAAAGAAATGATAAAATTTTGTTTCCTTGTAAGTGCTGAGTGGTAGTCAGCCAGGTGAGAGGTCTGTGGGTGGTTGCATTCCAGACACATGGCCAACGTATGCCTCTCATTGAGGCTCCCCCTTGGGTCTGCAAAACTTGAAGAACAAAGTTCCTAGTGAGTATTTCAGGGTTGTGTTCTGCCACTTAAGCTCCAGCCAGTGGTTCAGTTTCATGCCTGGACTCTGCCAGCTACAGCCCAGGCTGTGAATGTGGGCAGGGACAGGGCATGACGAGTGCTGAGAGAACTGACTGCAGCCAAGTGTCCTGTGGCATCTGCAAGGGAAGGGAGCAGCACTGGGACCCTCTGCCTCTCAACCCCTCTGCCTAAAGCAAACATGCTCAGTGTGGATCCTGCTTGCATTTCCCCAGTCTTTCAGGTCATCCCATTATTTTCATTAAAATGAGGTCACTTGTCCAGTGCTGCTGCCTCTATCTGGGCAATTCACTATTCATAGACTTGCAGGTCCCACATCTTGAAATTACATGTAGGTGGAAACTGTGGCACTCAGCTCACTGCAGTGTCTGCACTCCTACACTTCACCCTGAATGACTGCTCCTTTTGTTTCTAACGTTTTAAAAAAACTACATTTATTTTTAAACACACTGCTTTTGAATGGAAAAGCATTGGAGGAGGGAGAGATGGGAGTGGCGGACTGGCCCTGAGGGGAAATGAGTAATTGCACAGATAAAAGCTGGAACATGCTGTATTATCCATAAGTCTGATACAACAGAAAGCATTTGTGTTGGATGGGATTGCCCTGTGCTAAGTGGAGGTTTTGGGGCTGATGTCACTGCCGTTAATGAATCACCGTTGCGGTCGGGCAGGGACGAGATCCATCGGGTGCCTGTCGAGATTCCTTGCCTTGCCTTGCTCCAGAGCTGCCTGTTTACCCAGCACAGCCCTGCCTGGAAAGCAGGAGGTGCAGAGGCAGGGAGCATGGGGCCCAGCATCTACTGAAATTAATTCAAATTTCATGCCCTCCTTCCTGCAGCACAGGTGTACCTGGAGGAGCAGATACCACCTGTGTGGCCCCATCCCTCTGAAGCTCTGGGCTCTTTTTTTCCTTTCACAGTGGTGGGGACATCTTTGTGTCCCTGCACCACGCTACACTCTCTCAAATAATCAGCTTCAGCTCAATTTCTACCACTGCCACCTCCAACCATTTCATTTTATTCTCTGCAGAGCCGGCTAGGCAGTGGCACACTGATTTTTCTTATCCTTATCTCCCTATTAAGAAAAAAGGGAATGATGGTGGAGAAGAAAGGGAGAGAATATCAAAGGGAGGGAGCTGGAATAGCAAAGTTTGGTGTTCAAAAAAAAAAAATCAATTAGAAAGTTGAAACAAATGCCTTAGATGCCTCTTTTCCAGAATATTGGGATTAGCAAATACCACTTGTTCGTGTACCAGATCAGTGACAGCGATGAACAGCAGGGTCACACAGCAGCTCCCCATCCCTCACGTCCCTGGCACCCCCCCAACCTTGCCTGTGCCCCATTTCTGTCCCTGCAGGCTGCAGTGTGACTGCCAGCACAACACCTGTGGTGGCTCCTGCGATCGCTGCTGCCCCGGCTACCACCAGTTCCCCTGGAAGCCTGCCACCGCCGACAGCGCCAACGAGTGCCAGCGTAAGTGGGAGCTGGGCTTTCCCTTCCTTCCAGGCACAGCTCAGTGCCCTGGTGCAGAGAAGCTCTTCACTGCTGGGTGCTGTGTGGGACTGGGTGAACTGGAGGGTACAGCAGAGAGGACTCTGCACAGCAGGTGTGGATGTTCAGGTGGGGCTCGCACAGGGAGGTCTCCAAGGTCCGTGTGGGGCTTCGGCTCTGCTTGCATTCCAGTTCCTCCTGTGTGTCCAAGGGTTTGTGCAGGCAAGTCTCATTGCTCAATTCTGTCTGCAAGATGAATTAGGTTTGGATGTGTTTACATACAGGCCATCTTTATTTGTCTAGAGAAACCTTTGGTCAGTGCCGACAGTGGAATTTCTGCTGCGCTGGGAGTGCAGAGCACTGTGCTGCACCACACGGTGTCTTAGAAACACAGGGTGCCAAAGGCTCTTAGTCCTGTGAGCTTGTAAAGCCCTCTCACCTGCAGCTGGGTTTTACAGCTCACCTCTGTCCAGGGTGGAATAAAAGAGGCAAGAATGTTGCTCTCTAAACCAGACTACTCGAGGCCCCACAGTGTGGTAATTTTTCTTTCTCGTCCATACATGCCTGCACAAACTTCCCTTGGGATTTTGTGCCCACTGCACTCTCCTGGTTGCAGACCAGATCTTGTGAAGGAGTTGCTGCTTCTGTGCTTTTGAACTGAAAGACTTCAGAGAGCTTGGGAGATCATGTAATCCCCAGATGCATTCAGGCATCTTTCCTCATGGAAAAGTCAACCCATCAGACCCAGGAGGGAGAGCTGACATCTTGGGATGCAGCTGCTGACTGAAGGGCTCTGAGGAGGGGTGCTTTAGCTCCCATCTCTTTGTTTGCAGCCTGCAATTGCAATGGCCATGCCTATGACTGCTACTACGACCCGGAGGTGGATCGACACAAAGCCAGCAGGACTCGTGACGACAAGTTTGAAGGGGGAGGTGTTTGTATTGACTGTCAGGTAGGCCCAAAGAGCTTCTCTGGAAAAAGGCTGTTGCAAATGTTTGTGTTTGTTTCTGCTGTCAGCGTGGAGTTCAGCCTCCTGGGACCTCCACCAAGCCCCTCTGTTATCTAAAAAAGTTCTCTGCCTGAAAATTTAGTCTCTTTGCTGTGGATTAAAGGAGTGTGCACCAGTAATGAGAACAGCACTTGGGTTTCTAGCTGTTCCCTGGTAGTACCACTACCTCCTAAAGCTTTAGTTTGCTGAGACACCGAAATTGGGAGGGAAAGGTTGCTCCTCAGCACATTGTGCAATCCCTACCTAGTTCACAGTGCTTTGGCGTTTCCCTGGATGTTTCTCTGCCCACCAAAATGCCAGTTTTCAGTCTCTGTGAAACTGAGAAAGTAGCTATTCCCTTCCCAAGTTGATGGTGAGTGTGACGTGGTTAATTCGTGCACTGGCATGAAACTTCTGGCTGTGCTTCCTTGCTGGGAGGAAACAAGTTACTCCCA
Source organism: Cettia cetti (assembly GCA_013401135.1). Taxonomy (NCBI): domain Eukaryota; kingdom Metazoa; phylum Chordata; class Aves; order Passeriformes; family Sylviidae; genus Cettia; species Cettia cetti. The sequence goes on from VZUI01044857.1 coordinate 103,940, forward strand.
TTCTCCAAGCACAAAGTGGTCAGGACATTTTACCGTCTGAAGGATATGAAATGGGCTCAAGGTCAAATATGAACCTGAAACTCACACTGTTTATGGGAGGATACAGTTTGCAGGAAATGCTTATTGTTCCCAAGTCGGTGTATGTGGAATTTTGAGCAGATTTAGGTCTTTGGTATGCTGACGCTTCTGAGCTGCTTCGTCTGTGACCTGGAGCTGTTAGTAAATGTGAAGATGAATGTGAATCCTGCAGGCAGAGGAACTGATGCCTCTCTAACCCACTGTCTTTCAGCATCACACCACTGGCATCAATTGTGAGAGGTGCATCCCTGGATACTATCGATCCCCTGACCACCCCATCGACTCTCCATACGTTTGTTACCGTGAGTGTGACCTCCCCTGCAGTGACATCCTGCTGGACTTGGTGGCACTGGGGAGGGAGCTCTGGAGGGTTGGGCTGGGAGGTTTTCACACTGTAGGGGGTCTGAGGCCTCTGTCAATGACACTGCTGCTGGCTTGTCCCTCTCTGCAGGCTGTAACTGTGAGTCTGACTTCACTGATGGCACCTGCGAGGACCTCACCGGGCGCTGCTACTGCAAACCCAACTACACCGGGGAGCACTGCGACGCCTGTGCCGAGGGCTACCTCAACTTCCCCCACTGCTACCGTAAGTGGGGGTCCACATCTGGAAGCCCACAGCCCCAGCAGCTCTGGGGAGGGCCAGCAGCTCCAGTTGTGCCTCTTAGGATGTCCTTTCTTCATGCCACGTGGCACTCCTGTCCCAGGAGTTCTTTCAGGTGGGCATGAGTCCACATTTGGCTTGGGTGGAAGCTGCACCAGAGCTGAGCTGCTTTGAACACAGAGTCAGCCGGAGCTTCCCATTTGGCTGGAGATTCATCTCTCACTTTCTGTGAATGACAGGCTAAAGAGGGCTGTAATGGATTGTTGTTTAGTGGGACATCTGTGCTTTGTTTCATCTTCCACATTTTTGTTCAGCTTTGGGATTGTCAAGTCCCCAGTATTCCATTGGGATTTCTCTGATCTGTGTAATGTGTCTTTCTCTGCACAGCCGTTCCAGCTTTCACTCACAATGATACTGGAGAACAAGTGCTTCCTGCAGGACAGATAATAAGTAAGCAGTGAAATTTTCCTTGATGCTTTGGCAGTGTTGTCATTTCTGTTATACCTCCCATCCAGTGCAAGATCAGGTATTGAACTCACTGGGCACATATGTTGTATGAGTGGTTTTAAGCAAGTACAACCAGCAACTGAGTTGGGGGAAAAGCAAGTTTTATGATCCTCTTTTTATAGATGTGGAAACTCTAGCCTAGAGTGACAGTGTGATTTTTTTTCTGGGGTGCAGGCCATGTGGGGATGTCCCTTTGCTCTCCCTGTGAGGAACCTCCCCCAGAGGTCAGGGAGGGGCTGTCGCTGAGCTGGAAGCTCTGCTGTGGGCATCTCCTGAAGGATCGTGCACAGTCAGCCACTCTCTCTGTGTCACTTCCTCTGTTGTTTAGAAAACTTATCCATGCACTCATCCCTGCTCCCCTCCACCTCCCTCCTCTCTCATGCTCACTCCTCTTGGTCCATCTACTCCCTTGTGCTTTATTCTGTCTCTTTTCCCACTGAATCCTCTCCTGTCTCATGCTCCCCAGCATGCTCCAGATAACCTTTTCCTTCCTTCTGATATTTTGAAGTCTGTATCTTCCAGACAGGTTTTTTCTTTCCTGAGCTGGAATTTCTCACTTCCCTTCTCATTTCCCCACCTCCCCCTCCCTCTGGTTTTTGGATGATGTTTGTCCTTCCCTCTCCCAGCCCAGCACCCCATGCCACTGCTGCTGGTGACGGCAGGGCTGGCTCAGAGCCTCAGCACTGCCTGCCTGGAACACCCTGCCCTGGAAGTGGGAAGGTCTCGGGTGCAGCTGAGCATGGAGTGACCAGAGAGAAAGCCCAGAGTTCACCCTGGTTAGCTGAGGTCTCTGATTAATCCCACACTACACTGAATCAGCTCTGCCTGGGCTTGTGGAAGCAGCATTTGCCTGCCCTGTGCATTGCCCTGCTGCCCACCCTGCGCCTTCACAGCAGCGTGGTGCTGAGGCCTCCCGGCCACCCCGCGAGCCAGGCGTGCTTTGGTTAAACATTTTCATCTGATAGGAAGGTTGTGGAAGCAAATGCTTGAGCTTTGGAGTTGCCTCATGGCAACTCCTGCCGTGTCCTTGTGGGACCTCAGAGCTGCAGTGAGAGCCATGTGTGGTGTCACCTGTTGTGTGTCCCCATCCAGACTGTGATTGCTACGCGGGCGGGACAGAAGGCAACGCCTGTCGGAAGGACCCTCGGGTGGGGATGTGTGTGTGCAAACCCAACTTCCAGGGCACACACTGCGACCAGTGTGCCCCAGGCCACTACGGACCCAGCTGCCAGCGTGAGTACCCGGCGGGCAGCGTTCCCAGGCTCACCCTGCTGGGCTTCTCCTTGTTCTCCACCCATGCTGGGGAGGAGGAATTCTGCAGCTCCGCTTCCAAGTGATAAATTCCCATGACTTCTGCGCTTTTGCTGTTGTTTTCCACCCTGCCTGACCCTCCAGCGTCAAAAGACAAAAAACCTGCTAATTTAGTAATGCCCTTGTTGCTTTGCAGCCTGCCAGTGCTCCGGCCCTGGTCAATACGATGGCACCTGTGACAGCGAGACAGGGCAGTGTCTATGCCGGACAGGATTTGAAGGGCACTCGTGTGACCAGTGTGCTCCAGGCTACTTCAACTACCCTCTGTGCCAGTGTGAGTATCTGTCCTTCTCAGGCCTGGGTGGGGACTCACAGCCAGAGTCCTCTGGCAGGGAGGTGAAGGATTGGAAAGTGGTTTTGTGGGTGTTTTGGAGAATATGTGCCATGGACAGAGACTGATGGTTTGACCACTTAAAGCAGCCCCTAATGGTATCTGAGAACCCCAGGAAAAAGGCAGTTTTGCCATGAGCTGTGCCCCGTGCTCCCAGCTCAGGGCAGGGGGTTTCTGTGTGTTGCAGTGTGCGGCTGCAGCGCGGTCGGGACGCTGCCTGGAGGCTGTGACTCCGCCGGGAATTGTTTCTGCAGAGCCGAGTTTGCTGGGCCACGGTGTGAGCAGTGCAGCCCTGGGTACCACTCCTACCCCCACTGCTACGGTGAGCACCTGAACCTTCTGTCCCTGCTGCTCTAAAAAATATACCTGTGCTTGCAAGACTTTGGTGTTTCTCACTATCAAATCCCTGTGGTTAGCACTGTGAATTTGGCAGGCTTGTTTTGGAGGTCATGGATCATAGCAAAGCCTGGAAGATACAGCAGTTTTTATCAGTCACACTTCCTCATCACAACCCGGCTGTGACCTGGTGTCTCAGTTTATGCCTTTTTTGTGTGTCATTTCAGTAAATTAACCTACTAAACTGCTGGGGAGTGTTGAATGGGCTTGTAAAGACCCCTCTGTGGCATTTTCCTGGTATGGCCATGAAAATACTGCATGATTTGCCAAGGGATTAAGAAATGAAGTTTTTCTGATGGAAGTGGCTAATTCCTGGGGGGCTGAATGATGGTTCAGACCAGCAGTGCTTGGCCACAGGTCACAGGGATCATCAGAGTCCTGCTCTTACAGCTTGCTCCTGCGATTCCCGGGGTGCAGTGGACAACAACTGCAGCCCAGCAGGGCAGTGCCGATGCCACGGGAATTTTGCGGGACACACCTGCAACCAGTGTGCCCTGGGCTTCTATGGATACCCCGGCTGCACACGTGAGTAACACCCTACTGCTCTCTACAACCACCTGGGGGGAGGGTGTAGCCAGACCAAGGTTAGTCTCTTCTGTCAAGTAACAAGAGGAGATGGCCCCAGGTTGCACCCTTGGAGGTTTAGGTTGAGTATTAGGAAAAATTTCTTCACCAAAACAGTTGTCAAGAACTGGCACAGGCTGCCCAGGGCAGTGATGGGGTCACCATCATTGGGAGGATTTAAAAACCGTGTAGGTGTGGCACTTGGGGACATGGTTTTGTGGTGGGCTTGGGGCAACAGTTGGATGATGATCTTAGAGGTCTTTTCCAACCGTAATGATTCTCTGATCCTATCCCTTTCCTGGACTATTGCTGTTGGTGCCAGGACTGGGCAATGCCTGTGGCAGGTGCCTGCAGCCCCAAATCCTCTGACCAGCCCTCCCCAGCTCTGGGCAGAGTGTCCCCATCTCCCTCCCTGTCAGCAGTCCCGACTGGAAGCCAGATGTACTCTTACGTCTCCCAGCAGGAATTTACTGCTCATTAAAAAGTAATCCGTGATACAGTTTCCCTGAAGCAACAAAAGAGCATCATCACCCTCTTGCACAGTACTAAATGTGGACTCCTGAGCTGTGCCAGCTGGCAGAACACTCCTCCCAAATGCTGATGCCGGCAATATGCCTTTGAAGAGGCTGGAGGCAGAGATGAAATGGTCTCACAGGAGTTCACTGGTCACTTTTTTTTGTCTTATAAAGCCACAGCCACATTGCAGAGCTGTAGAAGACCCACAGCAAAGAAGGAAAAGAACCACCTGATTTTTATATTGTTTTAAAATCTCTTGTTTCCTGAACAGTCTTTTGCTGTTAGCCACTGTGGGGGTGTCAGCCTAGAATGTCTCCTTTGGCAGGGATTTGAGGTGTGCTGGCTGGGCAGGGAAGGCATGGGCAGCTCCCTGGCAGCCTGCTGACCTTTCCTGTGATAGGGCAGTGGGATCTCTGTGCATTCATGGGCAGCAGGTCATGCAGGGGCCGTGGAACCATTGCCCTGCCCTCACCCCACTGCCCACATCCAACATCCACAGGGCAGACCCTGATGGCCAAACGCTCCTCTAGATTGTTTGGGGTTTTGTAGGGCCTGATACACCACTGCTGACTGTCTTTTGGGGGATGAGATCACACCCCTTCTCCTCAACCAAAACTCTTTCCTGCCTCTGAAATACACATAAATGTATATGAATGGGTGTGATAAACGTTGAGACTTCTATTGTTTTTCTTAAAAATGGGGTGGTTTTAACCAAAAGCAAAGAATGAGAATTTTATTTATAATCCACGTCTGGCTGCTTTTGGTGAAGGTCAGGCAAACAAAAGAGGCTGTTGCTGGGAAGCCCTGAATGCCACTCCAGCAGCTCTCTCCCCTCTCTTGCAGCTTGCCAGTGCTCCCGGGAGGGGTCCCTGCATGGCACCTGTGACCAGGACACGGGGCAGTGCAGCTGCCGGCCCAAGGTGACGGGACTGCGCTGTGACAGCTGCGTGCCTGGCGCCTATGGGTTCCCCCACTGTGAAGGTAGCCCCTTTTCCCTGATCTCTTGGGACTTTCCAGTCTCTCTGGTGCTGGTAAATGCGTTTATCATCCCCCAAAAGCTTTGCAAAGGGAGAAATAATCCCGGTTAGGGAAAGCCAAGGGGTGGGCTAATGCTATAAATCCATTCTTTTGCCTCTGTTTTCTAGTGGGCTCCTGTAACCCAGCAGGTTTGGAGACTGCAGATCCCTCGCTGGCCCCAGTGAGTATCAAATGAACCTACCACAACCCCTGCAGGTCATTTTGTATGATCCACTTTATCTGGTTTTTGCACCAAGTCCTTCCTTAAGCTCAGGCAGAGCAGCAGTCCCCATGTTCAACCACTGCTGCGAATTCTCACCTGCTCTTTTCTCTCCCTGCCTTTGCCCAGGGCTCCTGTGCATGTCGGGCATATGTTGAAGGCCCAGCCTGTGACAGATGCAAGCCTGGATACTGGAACCTGACTCCAGAGAACCCCTATGGCTGCCTGAGTAAGGAAATGGCATTTGCACAGCTCACAGAAGTCCCCTCCATGGTGCAAGGACCAAACCCAAGCCAGTGAGCACCATCACTGGAGGGTTGGAAGTGATGGCCCTCCTTCCATCTTCACCCAAAAGTGCTGTGTCAAAGCTGGAGTCCTCTGGGTAACCCTCATGTGGAAAGGGGAAAGGCTGGAGCCTGGAGCTTTTTGCTTGGGATGGAACAGAGGGCTCATGCAATGAATTTTGCCATTCTCAGCCCTCCCTGCAGACAGTTAATTTTTCATGGCCAAATATGCAGAAAAGGCAAATCTCTTTGGTAGCTGTGTCCTCAACAGTAGCTGTCCAAAATGAAATCTGAGCCCTTGTGCAGGGCTACCTTCTACTTGACCAGTTCCTAGCTCCCCTTAGCCCAACCTGTCCTCTGGCATGGTGGGTGCTGACCCCATCAGGCTTCTTCTCAAGGGCTGATTGACCTTCTGTCTTTCTTGTTCATCTCCCTCTGCTCAGGCTGCAAGTGTGACACCAAGGGCACCATCAGCGGGATCGCGGAGTGCCGGCAGGTGGGTTTGTTCCGCTGCTTCCAGGCTCCTCTCTGCTGGGAGTGTTCAGCTCTGTCTCTCCCAGCACTGCTGGACTGGCCCCAACACTGAACTCTCAGAGCTTGCACCACAATCTGGGCTTGCATGAGAACGTGGGATTAAGACCTGTCATAAATTAGGCACCTAAATATTTCTGGGTCTGTCCCAGGATGCCTGGATTTTTGTTTGCCTGCATTGTTGGGTAATTTAAGTTATCTGGTCCTTATCTGGCCCACCCACACGCAGGAAGCTGTGTGGAACATGAATCTCAAACTGCTGCTTCTGCAGTGTCTCAGACCAGAACCCAAATAACTGAGGAACAGCCTAGCCATGACAAGCAACAGGAAGGAATGAGTTTCCATGCCTGCTTCTCTCCCAGGGCGATGGGCAGTGCTTCTGCAAAGCCAATGTGTGTGGGCAGTTCTGCTCGGCCTGCAGGGATGGCTACTTCAACATGGAGAGCGCAAATTACTTTGGCTGCCAAGGTGAGCCCCTTCTGTGATGTGCTAGGTGAGTGAGGGGGGCCACAAGAACTGACCCCACTGCACAGAGTGACCAGTTGGTGACCTTGGAGAAGAGGGGCAAGAGATGTCCCACCTTCAGTTTTGGGTCCATCGTTTTTGGGGTGATGTGGTTAAGTGCGTTAAGGGTTACAGTGATTGAAATTCAATTATCTTAAAAGTCTCTTCCAACCTTGGTTCTGTGATTCTATACCACAGCCCAGAGCATGGGCTGGGAATTACTGTGGGTCTGGAGACCTGAGATCATGCTTTTCCACTATTGGGCACAGGTCTGTCATGCTGGGGAGCGAACAGCCAGGTGAGGTACCCCTTTGGGTACCAGAAACTGAAACGTTTGAACCACTGGTCACATCCTTGCAGCAATTCCCCTTCCTCTTGCTGGGAGAGGGTGGGCATGGCTACGTGGGGTTGGCCACTCTCCACTGTGTCCATGGGAAGAGGCAAAGGAGTAGATCTGGCTGCTCTGAGCCCTCCCAGGCGGTGCTGGCACGGCTGGTGGCAGGGCTGCAGCGCCCGGCCGTGAGGGTTTGCAGACCTTGTTCCATCAGCCGCCTGGAAATAGCTCGGCGCTGAGGTGGAGGAAGAGTCGATCCAAGTGGGGCCGGGGCCAAATATGAAAACGGATACAATGGAATAAAAATAGTGGCCCCAGGCTCCCCGCCCGCTGGGATGCGCCTTTGATTAGCGACCAGGAGCTCGTTAGCACAGGGGGAATGTAAACAGGCGCTTCCTGCCCGCAGGCTGCCGGTGCGACGTCGGCGGGGCCCTGGGGCCGTCCTGCGAGGAGCGCAGCGGAGCCTGTCGCTGCCGGCAGAGCACACGGGGACCCACCTGCACCCAGTAAGCTGCACCTTGGCCTGCTCTGCCTCCCACGGTGTCCTCTGCCGCCACGGGGATGGGGACCTCATGGTCCGGGCTGCTGTCACACCAGCCTGGCGGAGGTGTCCTCTTGCCTGTAGCCCAGCAGGTAACAGTGCTCTCTCTGTTCCCCAGACCAGCACACAACCATTATTTCCCTGACCTTCACCACTTGAAATTCGAGCTGGAGGAAGGCACCACGCCGGCTGGCCGGGCTGTGCGCTTTGGCTACAACCCCTTGGAGTTCGAGGGCTTCAGCTGGCGAGGATATGCACAGATGTCCTCCATCCAGGTACGCCTGGAGGCTGCAGCCCAGCCCAGCTCCCCGTGGGGAGGATGTGGCCGTGGAGGAGTGATGTGCTTTTGGCACACATCTTTCACCCCAAGTGCTCCTGAAACCCCCAAAGTCACAGGATGGCCAACATAAACAGCACAGTGTATATATAGCCTGTTTGTGCAGATATTTCCTGTAGTGCTGGGGGTGGCATAGACTGATGAGGGGAAAGATCCAAAACTGGGAATCCCATGACTTCCTAATCGGTTTAGACAAAGGTGGTAGCATGATGATTACTTACAGGGATGTCTATAAACACTGTCTCTCAGTTTCCTTGTTCTTCTTTCAACCGACTCTGCTCTTTCCTATTACTCCACATAACCTTTCCTCCCTTTTCCAAAAATAAGTATCTCGTCCTCAGCTGCCATGTTCAGCTTGGACCTCTTGTTACCCTTCAGCCTTTGCTGTTAGCTGGTTTGCTCTAACAATGGTTTATGCTAACCTGGAGTTGTGTGAGTCCTAGAAGTGAAATTGTTTCTTCTGTTGACTCTTTTTTTCTCCTTGGTGGTTTCTTCTGCATGGCCTTTGCGGAAGTGTGTGCGTTTGGGAATGGAATATAGAGCAGTGATTCTGTGGCAGTCTTGTCCCATGTAAGATGCTCCTTCCTCTGGTGCATGTACTTTCAGGCTTCTTCATATTTTTGTGCTTAGGTGAAATAATTGAGGAGCTGTTTCCCACTGAATTTTAGGTAGGAGTTAAGCAGTGAACTCCTGTAGGCTCCCCTGAGAAAATCACAGTCTTAAAGCTTAAGGGTGTAGCCCATGCTCAAGCTCATAGCTCCAGTGTTTGAGCTAGAAATAGACCTTGATAGAAGGGCTGGCATGTGGCTTTCTGCTGGCAGGTCTTAATGTAGTTTGTTATCATCAAAATCCCTCCAGTTGCTCTCCAGTGCGAAGATGGTGTATAACTAAAGGTTTGGAGAATACAACCCTCATTAGAGGTCTCCCTGGGCAGACCCCAGCTTTGCCCTGTAGGCAGGAGGTTATTTAAGCCTAGATCTCTTTGAAATGGGTCAGACTTAAGCATCTCCTTTGCCAGGGTCTGGCCAAGCAGTGTCCAGGCAGGTGGAGGGCAGGTGTGCCATTAGCTGTATGGTCCATTAACCCTGCTGGTCCTCAGCACTGCGTGTTCCTGAGGATGAGGCAGCAGCTCAATTCCCAGCCACTTCTGTAGGCACTTGGGCAGGGCTCCATAAATACAATGGCAGGAATTTGGTACCTGGTGGCTGGATGCAGCACACTAAACCCAAAAGCAGTACGCTGATAACAAAAGCAACAACTTCCTATAACCTTTCCCATGTAATGGTGCGTGTCCCAGGACAGCTGAGCCACCCTGCTGTGCCAAAGCACCTTCCAGATGTGATCACAGCCTTCCCACCCCCTTCCACAGGCAGGTTGCTCCCTCGGTGGCCGGTCCCAAGTGCCCCCCAAGGTGGGGGACAGTGTCAGGAGGTGCCATGAGCAGTAGGGTCCGTGTGCTTGTCTCCTCCTCGCGCTGTGGCATGTTGCTTTGGGAGCAGTGAGCCGAGCGGCTGCGCTTGGGCTGGCAGCGTGGGTGGTGGAGGTAATTGAAGGTGTGCTCTGCTTCTCTCCCCTTTCTCTCTCCCACCAGCCCAAGGTAGTGGTGACTCTCAATGTGACCTCCCCCGACCTCTTCCGCCTCGTCTTCCGCTACGTCAGCCGGGGGCCCGCCAGTGTGGAAGGGAGGGTCTCGGTCGTTGAGGAAGGAAAGTTTAATGTTTGTGGCAACTGTAAGTGCATTTTTCACTTCTAGACTAACTCAGAGCATCCCACGCTGCGACACTGCTCCTCTGCCCCTTCTCCTGCCCCCAGGTGTGTCCGTCCCAGTGTGCCCGTGTCAGGTGGCCGGCCAGAGCCGTGCCGTGGGCTGACGAGGGAGGGGGAAGAGAGGCAGGCAGGCAGGCAGGTAGGGCAGGTGGGCCAGGCCCTCCCCAGAGTGGGTGGGTGCTCAGGAGCTGCCCCCACAGTGATGTGTGCCCCGTGTGCTCTTTTGCTTTTTGCAGAATAAAATCAGAGTCACTGTAGACGTGAAGGAGGCAGAGCTCTATCTGTTCCATGTCATCCTGAGGTATATTAATTCAGGAGGGGCCACTGTGTATGGCAAAATTACAGCTTATCAGCCACGAAGGAGAGGTAAGGATCCCAGACTGCTCTGCTTCCCTGTGCCATCGCCACCTCCTCCCCATCCCAGGCAACCTTCTGCATCATCCTTTCCAGAAGACGCTTCCATATGGCTTTACCCATTAGTCCTGCTCTCCCAGCTGAAAGGCTGATTTGAGTTTGCAGCCCCCTTTATTTACCAAAGCAGCAGCAAGGTGGGCCCAGCCCTGGGGCTGATACGCACTGAGGACTGATACCAGCCAGGCTGGTGGGAGATAAAGCTGTTGTACCATTGCATACTACCTTTCCAGCACAGGACAAGATCACCCCAGTGCCCCAGGCAAAACTGAGCTGACTTTCCACAAAACCAGGATGGGCCAAGAGCTGGGAAGTGGATCGAAACTTTGGCAGCTGGGTGTGGTTTTATGTACCAGATGCCCTGATGTGGCAGTCCTGCCTTTCCCATGTGCTCCTCCCAGGCCAGGCTGCTGGCTTCACACATGGTGTGGGGTTTGGAAATGCCATGGAATTACACATCTTACACAGGCATTACACTCTGGTGCAGTGTCCTCTCATCAAGCCACAAACTGCTGGAGAAGAACCACCAAAAGATGTCTGAGCAAGCCTAGAAATCTGGACAGCAAATATTCTGGGAAACAACCTGGGCAAGACTACATGGAAACACACCTGAGGCCATGGTGGGTGGTTGGCTGGTTGATTTCACTCTTTCAGATGCCACAGCCACACTGTCCTGGTGAAGCTCTTCCTCCAGGTCACACGTACACAGGACAAGGCTGTCAACTGTCAACACTAAGTACCTAATTTATCAGCATGTGAAGTTCTCTCCTCTGTCTTGAGTTGACACAGGTTCTGCCTTTGATGTTGTATGCAAGGTTTGAAATGCCAAAATACTATTTTTCTGCTGCCTTTTTCTTTTTGAGAGGAAAAATGGCTTTTTTTTATGTCCAATCATATTGCACAGCAGAAGAATAAGAAGAGCAGGAGCCATGATTATGGCTTTAGGATCCCACCAAAGGTCAGGAAGTATTTAATATGTCCTACCCAAGCAGCAGAGCTCATTTGGCTTAAAAAGTGCTTCACTTCTTGTGCAGCAGCAACGTGATTTTTCTGCTGCTGAAGGCAAGCAGCCAAACTGGTGCACCAACAACAGGACCCAGGAGGGCAGCATCCTTGGGAGGCTTCAGGAGTGCTGAGCCACCTCGTGTCTGGATGGAAATGGCAAAGGACAAGCAGCCTGGAAAGAAGCTGGAAGATGTGGCTTGCAAAAGGGGAAGCCTTTTCAAAGTATGGGATTTTCAGTCTGGTTTCTTCCACTCCTTCTCCAGAAGCCATCTCAGTTGGAGTTGTGTATTGCCTCGAAAGGATGTGAATCTCCAGCCTGCCAGTAAATCTACTCTGTTGCCAGTTCAGGGAAATATCTTCACTCACCTCTGCTTCCCATCTGGAAAAGTGAGGTCCCAGCCTCAGCTGATGCCAGGCATGTCACAGAGCTTCCACATGGGAAGGAGTTATTAACTATCCCAGCAGTAGCACAAGCCCTTGCTTTAGCTTCTGGTTCTGTGTGTTGTGCCTTGATGTCCATGTACCACACCAGGACAGTCAGTGTGCCACATTCTCCACTTGCTTCTTCATCTCATCTGCTCTACGTGCAGCCATTCCTGGTGAATCCCTCTCACCTGTACTCTTCAAAAGCTCCTGAGACTGCTGGGCAGGCACACAGTCTGCTTCTAGGTGCTCTGTTGTGATTGCATCCATTAATGAAGAGGTCATGGGACTGTCAGATGAGCCAAGGAGCTGCTCAGCAGCAGCAGGATCAGACCTTGCACCCATTCTGTCCTGTCAGTTTAAAATAATGTCTAAATCTCCAATGCAGAGTCCGTGGTTGGCAGGAAGAAAGGCAGGAGCACACCTTGGGGGCCTGAAATTTTGCCAGGAAACAGGTATCTTGCCTGTGGAGCTGGGGTCAGAATTTCCCTGAAGAAAAATGTATCTGGGCAATTCTTTTTGTCTGTCTCACGATTAACTCTTCACTGATGAGTTCTTCCCTTTTCTAGCTGGCAAAACGCTCCTTGGCTTGCAACACTGTGCTCTGCAGTCTCACAGCACACTGTGAGAGCTCTGGATTTGCATTAAGGATGATTTATATTTATTTCTCCCATTAGGCTATTGAGCAGATTGAGAGTGGATGTCTCTTCCAGGACAGTGTGGGATTGTGGTGCACCAAGAGAGTGGGAACCTGTCACCCCACTGCACCACAAAGCTGCTTCCCTGAGCATAACTTCCCATGTCCAGCCCAGGTTTTCCATTCCAGTCTCTTGACAGCCTCTCATCCCTCCCCTTCCAGGTACAGAGCAGACCAAGCAGATTGTCTTTGCTCCCAGCACGGAGCCAGCCTTTGTCACCGTCCCCCAGAACAGCTTCGGGGAGCCCTTCGTACTCAACCCCAGCACCTGGTCCCTGGTTGTTGAAGCAGAGGGTGTGCTGCTGGTAAGGCCCTGTGCTCCACCTGCTGTGGGGGCTTCAGCAGCTCCCTGGGGACAGGTGTCCCAAGCATAACACCTCTCCCATCTCTCCTACTAGGACTACCTCGTTTTGCTGCCCAGCTCATACTATGAAGCACCAATCCTGCAGCTGAAGGTCACGGAGCCTTGTGTCTACCAGCCAGCTCCTGAACAAGCCACCCAGAAGTAAGGATCTGCACATCTTTGTGCTGTGTGGGGCTTGCTCAGCTCCTCTTGGCCTGGGGTTAAGGAATATTCACAGTCTGTCCTCTGTGATGCAGTAAAACTTTGTAAAACAGAGAATTCAGCTGTGGCTGATAAAGCTTGTGAAACCTGCTCTGGCCCAGAAAGCCAACCCAGAGATCTCCTCATCCATGATACAGCCAGTCTGTGTTTTCTCATGGATCCTAGAGGGCCAGCTCACCCAGTGACACCATAGAACATCTCTGCTAGGCTGGGTTCCCAGTGCCAGGTTGTGTGTGTCCTCAAAAATGGTTTCCACGGGTAGGTTTTGCTGAACTGTTTAAAATGAACCGAGTCTGGTAGTGTTTGGAACATCTCAGTGATCTGCTTGCTCAGAACACCTCTGTCCATGCTGGCAAGAAGGCTGGCTGGGTTCTGGGCAGTGGTAGTCCTACCCACCCTAGTAGTGGTCCTCAGGATAAAACCATTGCAAGGGGAGAAGCTTTTTGTTGTTATTGCTCTCCCTGGTCCTGTAATGCCCAGTCTCTCGCTCCCCACTGACCAGAGCTGCCCCTTGGCCCTCCTGATAGACCAAAGCCTTTTGCAAACTTGGCTGGGCCCAGGCTGTGTGGGCGCTCTTTAATAATCATAACCTAACTTTTGTACCTCGCTTTTTTTCCTCTGTGTTTCCAGCTGCCTCTTGTACAAGTACCTGTCTGTGGAGGGCTTCCCTGCCGTGCCAGGGGTGGATGCAGTGTGCAGGCTGGACAACCGGCTCCCCAGGCTGTGTCCCACAGAGCAGCTCACCCCCTCCCACCCCTGGATGGCCACCTGCAGTGGCAGTGATGTGAGTGGCACTTCTGTTTTGTCCCTCTCCCAGCCACTGCAGCACTCACCCCCTTGCCTCCCCTGTCTGGGGCTTTGCCTACACCTGGCAGGTGACCAGAAAGCCTTTACACCCACGCAGCTGTGTGCTTGTGTGCCATGTTCAGGGCACCCCAACCCGGAGTCTCGCATGTAAAGGTGTGCAAGGATTTGATGAGATTTGTGTTGTCCCCTGAGCTGCAGAGGAGGCTGGTTTGTAGCACAGGCATCCTGCACACCCTCCCTCAGTCATCCCTCTGTCCTGCAGGTGGAAGTGCAGCTGTCCCTGCCCGTGGACCAGCCTGGCCAGTACGTGCTGCTGGTGGAATATGCCAACACCAATGCCCTGCAGACCGTGGGCATCGCCGTCAGCTCGCCGCACACGGCCACGCAGCCAGCCACCTTCACCTTCTACCCCTGTGTCTACAGGTAGGGGAGAAAGGGTCCAGTTCTCTGCCATGGCAAGGACAGCCTCCCCTCCAGCTGAACTTTTTCACAAAAATAAGCAAGCTTCAGTGTTGTCCATCTAAGCTCTCTGTGTCCAGGCTGCCTCTAGCTGGACACAGATTTTAGTGGCTGGCCATCCCATCTCAGGGAAGTATGTACCTGCCTCTGCCAGGGGATGATCTTTTTGCATCTGTTTACAGCTGGTTGTGTTGGTAGGGACCTTGACTTAGGGAATGACCTATGGGCAGGTTTATTGGAGACAGGTCAAACCCTGTCTGACTTCAGATTGCAACCTTTGCTGTAGGAAACAAATGTTTGGGGTGTCCTTGGAAAACTTTGCTCTTGCTGGCAGAAGAGCCAGAAAAAACATCAAAATATTTCCAGGGGCTTTGTGTAAATCCCCTCAGGACATAGAGCTGGCAGGACAAGAAATGGGTCATGACCCTGTGCAAGGCTGGCCTCAAAACGTGTGTTTCTCTTACAGTTTCCTTTGTCGAGGGATTGCTGTGGATTCCCAGAGTCGAATGGCAACTTTTGAACTCACCTCAGAGGCCACTGTTCGTTTCACCTCTGATCTGGCTGATTTCTTCCTGGTAAGGCTCCCTCTGGGGGCAGCTCTGTCAACAGGTCACAGGGAGGAAAGGCTGGACTGGGAGCCAGCCTGTAGAAGAGTTTTCTAGTCCTGCTTGGATTGGATACCGGATCTCACTCCAGGTTTTCTAGCCCTGTTTGGACTCGATGCTGGGTGTTAGTCTCTGTCACGACCAGTCCAAGTGCAGAATGTGGTCAGTGGGGTGTTTTGAAGTAGATCATGGGACTGGGAGTGGCAAGGAGATGGGGAGAAGCAGCTGCTCTTGCAGAGGGAGCTCTGTAGCCGTGGGGCAGTTCCTTTTTTATCTTGAAGACATTCCTTGTTTAGCCAAGGATAGAAGGATCCCCTCAATATGTGGAGCTTCTAAATGCCATAAGGCTTGTGCCAAGGAGTAAGGGCAGTAAGCAGAGGTGCAACTGCCATGCAGTAGCTGAAGTGCCTGGTGGGCACAGGAACTGCTGTGGCTCCAGTGGCAGAGGCTGTCACATAACCAGGTGTCTCTCTCCCATGTGGCAGCACAAAGTGTACCTGATCCCTGCTGCACAGTTCACCATGGAGCTCATCGAGCCGAAGGTGCACTGCATCAGTGTCCATGGCACCTTCTCCTCCAACAGGTGAGAGTCTCAGGTCCCCCTTAGCTTTAGCATGAATGGGACTATTTCCAAAGCATTTGCTTGTCCCACTTCCCTCAGGCTCAGAGACTTTTTAAGTTCTCGATGAAGAAATCTCTAGCTGAGGTGAAGCTCCTTGCTTCAGACTGGGAGGCAGACTGATAGTCCTACCTGAGCCCACTCTAGGCATTCCTGTGCTTGCTCACATACAGCAAGATACTTGCTGTATCCAAATTAAATTTTTGACACTGCTTCAAATAAATATTTAATATTTGCAGAGGAATTAGCCTGTGCCAGGCTCCTGTTCTTCCTGCTGAGCCCATATCCCAGAGCCCCAGGGATGCTGGTTGAGAGCTGTCCCTCAGCAGGCACACGTTGTAATCCACCAGGAGTTACAGGGTGTGCTTCCCTGCCAGGACCCCAGAGCCTCTCTTTCTTTCTGGAGGTACTCACATCCTGTTTACTCCTTGCTTTTCAGCAGCTCCTGTGTCCCCTCAAGGTTCCTGAAGCTTTCTCAGTCAATCATTTTGGAGGGAGCCCAGGCTCTGCCCATGGCCCCAGAGGTGCCCCTGGCTCAGGCTGTCCACGTGGCTCCAGCTGGGGTGCCAGTGGAGCCTGCTCCTCGTCCTCCCACAGCAATGGACCCCACTGCAGAGCTCATCCTGCTGCAGTCCCCACAGGTAGGGGCACAGGCATGGCTTGGGCTGGTTTTCTGGTGCTGTGACACTGGACCACTGGGGCAGGGAGAAATTTTCCTTACGTGTTGATAAATGCTTTATCAATTGACACTTTCAGAATTTAATCTGAGCTTTAAACTTTACCATGAACCTGTAATTCCTGTGTGCTCACTGTCTTGGTGACAGGTGAGTCACCTTATCCAACCTTGTTTGGTTCCCTGGAGTCCCAGGAAAAGCTTTTCAGGTGGCAGCATTAGAGGGGAGAGAGTGTGAAGGCATGGTGGGGGTTGATTCAATGAATTCTCAAGACCTGGCAGTTGTGAAATAAGAGCCCAAATCTGTGCAATGATTACAAGACATCCCAGCTGTGGGTGCAGGTGTCAGGTGTGGATTTTTGTCTGTGTTCTCCTGTTTTGGGGCAGGCTGCAGTGGTGTTCAGCAGCCGGATCCAGACCCTGGGACGCTATGCCTTCATCCTGCACTTCTACCAGCCCAACCACCCCACCTTCCCCGTGGAAGTGCTCATCAATGGTGGGCGCATCTGGCAAGGTGAGAGGAGCAGGGACCTGGGGAAGCTGCTGGCTGGCAGAAGCCCTGGAAGTTTTCCATGCCAGGGGATGACTGTGGCTTCTTTAGGGATTGCAAAAATGAAGCAAGACTGACTTACCCCCTTCCAAACTGGGAGGGTGTGATGGGGACTCAAGGGACGAGTGAGACCAACACGTGTGTTGTCTTTTCAGGTCAGACCAATGCCAATTTCTGCCCGCATGGCTACGGGTGCCGGAGCCTGGTGGTTTCTGAGGACCAAATCATCCTGGATGTTACTGATAATGATCTGACTGTGATTGTTCGAGTGCCAGAGGGCAAGCAGCTGTGGCTGGTGAGCCTCTCTCCAGGAAGCTCCCAGAGCATGCTTGGGCAGGCTTCAGCAAAGGGCTTTTCATTGGATTTTTGTCACTTTGTGACCACAGGAATGTTTCCCACCATCACTCAAGTCTCTGAACTACCCTAGAAAGTTGCAGTCTCCAACCTTAGTGGTGTGGAATTAATGGCAGAATTTACAGGGGCAGCTTCTGTAGGTGACAGTGTCCCTCCTTTCAATATCAAAACCAGGCAGAAGTTGAAGCTGTTACTTGGCACACATTGTTTGTGATAATCCAGAATAAGCCTTATTCCTGCTCTAGCAATGTTTTAAACCTCTGTGATATTGTTTGTTCAGGCAGGCCTTATCATGAGAATAGATAGCCCTTGCTATTCTCAGGCAACAGGACTAAGAAGATTGATCAAACTTGGGATAAATGGCTGAAAGACAGAATTGGAACCCAGGTGCCTTCATGTGTAGAAATTTCAGATGATAAAGACTGACACCCTGCTGAGGCACAGCCAGTGCTGTGCTCTGGGAGTATTCTGCCTGGTTTTTGTCCAGTGAATTTGTGCTGTTCCTCATGTGGAGCTTTAGGTTAGATGGACCCTGATGGACAGACCTCATTAGAGAGGTGACTCCTGCTCTTTGCAGTACCTGGTGTGTTATGTTCTGTCCCAGCAAGGCATGGAAGGTTAAGGGTGCATTTGGCCTTTGGAGTCATTTTAGGTGGTGTTTGTCTGAGCTGAGAGCCTGGCTCACCCAGCTCACCCTTGCTTTGCAGGATTACATCCTTGTGGTGCCTGAGGACAGCTACACCTCCCAGTACCTGCAGGAGGAACCCCTGGACAAGTCCTATGATTTCATCAGCAGCTGTGGCATCAACAGCTTCTACATCAAGTGAGATGCTTGGCTTTGGGCGCCCACTCTGCTGTCCTCAAGCTGCACGCTGCTCAGGGAGCAACACCCCTTCCCTTCATGTGTGGCAGGGAGGGGGCTGCCTGAGGTTTTCCTTCTATTCACCACAAGTGTCACAGTCCCACTAACTACCCCTCACTGCAGGAGATGCTGGGTTTGGGGTGGTGGGGAGGCTGTGGGGATGTGTAGCACTGACTCCTCCCGCCTTCCCCTGCAGCCCCAGCACGACCTCGAGGTTCTGCCGTGACTCTGCCATCTCGCTGTCCCTCTTCTACAACAACGGGGCGCAGCCGTGCCGCTGCCACGAGGCCGGGGCGCGGGGCAGCCAGTGCCAGCCCTTCGGGGGACAGTGTCCCTGCAAGTCCAACGTCATCGGCCGCCAGTGCTCCCGCTGCGCCACCGGCTACTGGGGCTTCCCCAACTGCAGGCGTGAGTCTCCCATCTCCCGCTCTGCCTTCCCAGTGCCTGCTCTCTATCCCTTCCCCACGCTTGCCTTGGGTTCTTGGGACTGGCCCAAACCCGCCCCTTTTGTGCTGCTTGCAGCCTGTGACTGTGGGACGCGTCTCTGTGATGAAGTGACGGGGCAGTGCATCTGCCCTCCCCATACCCTGAAGCCCGAGTGTGTTGTCTGCGAGCCCCAGACCTTTGGCTGCCACCCCCTCATCGGCTGTGAGGACTGCAACTGCTCCCGGCCCGGCGTGCAGGAGCTGACAGAGCCAGGCTGTGACGTGGACAGTGGGCAGTGCAGGTGAGGGACATCCAGCAGCGTCCCTGGGCCTTGCTGGAGTGATGGGACACCTTGGCAAGCTGAAGAGAGGAAATGTGCAGAGTGTGGGTGAGGAAAGCTCTGAAAGCTCTTCTGGCTCTTGTGTCCACCCAGGTGCAAGCCCAACATCATCGGGCGACGGTGTGACCTCTGTGCCCCTGGCTACTACCACTACCCTGAGTGCCGGCGCTGTGACTGCCACCAGGCCGGCACCGAGGCGAGCGTGTGTGACCCGGTCACGGGGCAGTGTCACTGCAAGGTCAGTCCCCCAGTGCCTCCATCTGGTGCCTTTCTCCTTGGCTCAGCTCTCCTGCTCCAGCAGGGGCTGTGTGTGCCCAGTGTGCCAGAGGCAGCAGGGCTGGAGAAGGAGAGTGCCTGCCCCATGGGGTGGTGGGATCAGAGTGCCCTGAAAAGTTATCTCCTCACCCTTCCTTGCCATGAAGGTTCACTCCTTGGGTTTCACTGGGGGAGATGGCCAGTCTGAGTCCAGCCCTGTGTCAGAGCTTGTTGCAGGTGGAGCTGTCAGCCCTATTGGCTCCTGGCTCCATGATAGCAGAGAAAACTCAAACAGCTTCTGAGCTGCCTGCTCCAGCCTCTTCCTAGGGCTTACAAGTGCTTTCTCTAGGTGAATTCAATGTTTGGTGGGTGCTGTACAAGCAAACCTGTTTTGGAGACTGCTTCAGCATCTTCCAGCTCCACAGCATTGTGCTGTGATCACTCAGACAGCCATCCCTGTCCTCCACTTAGGCCTTGTGAGAAACTGCTGACACCGTTGAGCTTTGCTTCTTTCAGGAGAATGTGGAGGGCCTGAGGTGTGACCAGTGCCGCCTGGGGACATTTTCTTTGGATGCCACCAACCCCAAGGGCTGCACCAAGTGTTTCTGCTTCGGTGCGACCGATCGCTGCCGCAGCGCCGAGAAGCACCGAGCTGAGGTGAGAGGGGCCAGGGGCCACCAGAGCCTGCAGGTCAGGTGTGTTCTCATCCACCTGGCTCCCTGCTGCCCTCTGGTCTCTGTCCTGCATTAATCCTACTGAAGATACACTGTGAGGAGGGTTATCTTTGACTCCCTGTGCCCATCTCCTGCTTTCAGCCCCTTTTCCTGGTCTCTGGGGTCTCATGTGCTGGGCGGGGGTGATGATCAGCTTTCCTGTGGCTTCATCAGGATGCATGTGAGGTGTGAGCCTGTTATTCCCCTTTCTGCTGCTCTGGGACCTGTTCTTCTGGAGCATCAACACCCAAATACTTACTGTAACTCCACTAGAAGACCCACAGTTGCCCTTCCTTCCAGTTTGTCGACATGAACGGGTGGCTCTTGCTGAGCAGTGACCGCCACGAAGTGCCAACAGCTCTGAGCCCACGGGAGCAGCTGGTCACTGCTGACCTCAAAAACCTCCCAGATGCCTACCAGGAGCTCTACTGGGTTGCACCCAACTCCTACCTTGGGGACCAGGTAAGAGAATGGGGAACCACCCTGACCTCACCAGCAGCCTGACATGCAGGCACTGTTCACAGTCCAGTTGGGCACTGCCACCTCTGTCTTGTCTCAGTGGTGTGGACTTGCAGCAATGTTTGTGTCTCCCTCAGGTTTCCTCCTATGGAGGGCACCTTCGCTATCAGCTGCACTCCAACCCTCGCAGGGGTGACGTGTTCATTCCCATGGAGTCCCGGCCAGACGTCATCTTGAAGGTGCAGCCCAAGAAATTCCCTGGTGGCCCCTACTAATGCAGGAACAGGATGAGGTGATGACTGACACCTTCCTTGCTTTTCCCAGGGAAATCAGATGAGCATCATGTTTCTGGAAGGTGCCTATCCATCCCCAGGGGAGGCCCATGAAGGCCGGCTGCAGCTGGTGGAGGTGAGTTTGCACACAGGAGTGAAGTGCTCAGATAATGCGGGAAAGGACAAGACCTCATGCAGACAGAGGGACGGTTGCTTTGAGCTCAGCATTTTAGGTGCTGCAGGACTCTCTCACCCATGCAAAGGGGAAAGATTCCAGCAGCAGGGATGTGGAAGCCGGGCTGGATGTTCAGATGTCTGTGCTTCCTGTCACTAACAACAGGTTTTCTCCCACCAGGGTAACTTCAGGCACACAGAGACTCACAACCCTGTATCCAGAGAGGAGCTCATGATGGTGCTGGCAAACCTGGAGCAGCTGCAGATCCGGGCACTCTTCTCCCAGCTCTCTTCCTCCATGTCCCTGCGCCGCGTGGTGCTGGAGATGGCAACAGACACGGCCACAGGCATCCGTGCCAGCAACGTGGAGCTGTGCTTCTGCCCAGCTAACTACCAGGGAGACTCCTGCCAGGTAAGGGGGAGGTGGACATGCTGTTCCAGTCAGAAGGGCAGATGTTTTGGGTACCAGTTGCCTCCAGGCTGGCTCTTGAGGGCTTCAGTTGAAAAGACAGCTGGGCTTGTTCCAAAGGAAGGAACATTTTCTCACCACAACACCATGCACTTGGGAGAGGTACAAAAGTTTCATCTGCCTTCTTGGAAAGGACATGATGGAGAAATCATTCAGGTGTTGCAGTACCTTGGAATGAGTCCTTCTCTCTGGCCAATTCTCTCCTGGTTAAAAGGAGCAGGAAGGAACTGCACTGAAAAATGTTCTTCGTTGCTTATAATCATTTCTCCATCAGTGCAATCCAGTGGGAATTCTGTCATGGAAACTAATTTAGTTTCTTTGCTTTTCCCAAAAGTATCAGGCTGTTTTTCAGATCTCTGCCTTTTTCTGTCTCCTCAGGAATGTGCTCCAGGTTACTACAGGGACACCAAGGGGCTCTTTCTGGGAAAATGCATCCCCTGCCATTGCAATGGCCACTCAGATCAGTGCCTGCCAGGCTCTGGGATATGCCTTGTAAGTAAACAGTGGAACAGTGTGATATTTTGGTGTTTTGAGGTCTGGAGCACATGATTCAAAAGCTCTTTACATACTAACTGGGCTGGAAGAACCATGCCTGAGTCGGAGCATTGGCTTCACTGTTTCAGTGGTGACCCTGCTCAGGGTCAGCTTAGGGTGCAGTTCTGGGAGAGAGGAAGGGCTGAGGCATCCTGCTGGGGAGTTTTTAGTGCATCCACCATTTCTTGTTGTCAGTGCTGAGCCCAGGGTTTGCCTTTTCCTTGCAGAACTGCCAGCACAACACAGAAGGAGACCACTGTGAGCGATGCAAGGATGGCTACATGGGCAGCCCCTCTGCCCAAGAACCCCTGCAGTGTGTTGGGTGCCCGTGCCCTCTTTCAGTTGCCTCCAACAAGTAAGCACCTCAGGATGGATTGCCTGTTTGGCCTCACTGTTTAAGCACTGGAACCACTCTGTGCCCCACCAGGGCAGGTGTCCCAATGCCAGCCTTGTCCTTGTCCCCAGACCATGTTCATGGCCTCTTACCCCAGGCCCCAGTGAGTGATCAGCTCCCCTGGCACCATATCAGGAGTAACTGCTCCTCCCTATGTCCCCATTCTCATTTCAGTTTTGCTGTTGGCTGTGTCCACAAGGGTTCCAACATGCAGTGCCTCTGCAAGCCAGGCTACGCTGGACCAAACTGTGAGCGGTAAGGGGGGTGGCACCCGTGTTTGGGGGGCCCCAGACACTGATCCTGTGCAGCCACTGCTGTGGCAGAGAACTTGTCCCCTTAAGGACTGCAACAGAAACGGTTGGCTCTGCCCCTGTGTGCTTTGTTCTGGCAGCATTTCCTTCAGTTCTTTTCAGCCTGCAAATGCCCAGCTGCTGAAATTCTGTTACTGTGGGTGCATGACTTACGTGTGCTTTGCCTTGACTTGTAGCCTATGATAAAGGCACCTTTCTGAGGTATCACAAGGCAAAACACAAAGTGCTTTGAGTTCCCTGAGGGTTGCAGCAGTTACAAGTGTTGGGTGCTCACGCTGTTCCAGTTGTGCAACTGCAGCACACGGTGCAGGCGTGAGCTGCAGGATCCTCACTCTGTTGTAACTTGTGTTTCCCCAGGTGTGCCCCGGGATACTACGGCAACCCCTTGGTGATTGGCAGCTCGTGCCAGCCCTGTGACTGCAGTGGGAACACGGATCCCAACATGCTGTTCAGCAGCTGTGACTCCCTGACGGGCGCCTGCTTGGGCTGCATGCACCACACGGCCGGCGCGCGCTGCGAGCTCTGCGCACCCGGCTACTACGGGGACGCCGTGCTGGCCAAGAACTGCACACGTGAGTGGGGCAGGCAGCCAGCCCAGGGCAAGGGGAGCGTGCCCATCCCCAGCACTGCTTCTCTCCCCTCTGAGGAACAGCAGCCCAAATGCAGCTTCCATAAGGGGTCGTGGGAATAAGTTGTTGTGAGAAACAAATCCAAGTGGAGAGAGGCTCTGACTTAACTTTGACTGATAGATAAGGGGGAAAGAGGCTTCCCTGCTAGCAGTAGGTGTTGTGAGTGTCTGACAGGCCACTCTTTGGTGTAATATTGGGTGTATTTTTCCCTGGCAGAGTGCAACTGTTCACCTTGTGGGACTGACTCCTGCCATCCACAAACTGGCCAGTGCTTCTGCAAGACCGGAGTGACAGGCCAGCACTGTGACCGCTGCGAGGTGAGGGTTACCTGGGCCCTGGGATGGTGCCTGGCCTTGTCGTGGGGGTGAGGGGCAGCCCTAGTGTGTCATCCCCCAGACCTGTGAGCAGAGCAGGGCTGGCTGCCAGCTGGGGAAGGCTGCATTTGCATGAGCTGCGTTGTACATGGCAAAAGCCTATTAAAGATCTGGCAGCAAGCAGTGGAGGCAGCATTTCAGTAAAGTGGCATCATTTGGGAAACTGCAGTAAACCCCATTTTCCTGAGTGCATCCAGCTTGGGCAAGGGCAGGTTCACAGGGCAGTGCTGTCGTGTGTCTGTGTTCTCACTGCAGCTCCACATCTTTACTGTGCTGCTTTGAGTTTTGTGGTGCCCAAAACTCACCTAGAAAGGAAAACTGGGGTCTTGCATCTGACCCAGGAGAGAGGCACACTTGCTGACGGGGGCATCCGTGTGCTGCTTTTCCCTAGGAAGGATACTACGGCTTTGAGGGCTGCTCGGGCTGCCGGAGGTGTGACTGCGACGTGGGCGCCGTGGGGAGCAGCTGCCACGCGCAGAGCGGCCAGTGCAGCTGCCTGCCCGGCGTCAGCGGCTCGCGCTGCCACCAGTGCGCCCCGGGCTACTGGGGCTTCGGCCAGGGCGGCTGCACAAGTGAGTGTGGGGTCCCAGCCAGGGGCACTGGGACAGGGCTGTGCTGCTGGTCCAGTTGTTGAAGGCAGAAAACAGCCGGCAGCTGTCTGAGGGCCTGTGCACATCCGGCGGTGGTGCGTGGATGAGCACAGATGGAATAAAACCACTCCTTCCCCTCTCTCCAGAGTGGTAAAAGCACAAAATGATTCTCTGTTGCTCACCCCTGCAGAGTGTGAGTGCAGAGGGGGCTCCTGTGACCCTCGCACGGGGGAGTGCACGTGCCCCAGCGGGCTCACGGGGAAGCAGTGTGACGTCTGCCTGCGCGAGCACGAGATCCTGGTGGCAAACGGCCCCGACAGCATGAAGTGTGAAGGTCTGTGTCCCACTGTCCTGGGGAAAAAAGGGAGGGAAGCCCTGGAGAGGACCTGTGCTGAGTGCTGTGTTCCCCTGCAGTGTGTGACAGCTGTGTCCTGCTCCTGCTGGAGGACCTGCAGAGCATCGAGATGTCCTTCCCGTCCATCCGTGGCCAGCTGGTCACTCTCAACGCCAGCTCCATCGCCTGGGCTCGCCTCCACGGCCTCAACGGCACCATACTGGCCATTGCTGTGTGTGGAAGGTTTCACATCACCTTCTGCCCATGTTTCCCAGACTGTTGGCCTGATTTAGCCTCTTTTTTTCTCTTTTTTTCCTAGAACCAGCTCCGTGAGTACCACAGAGCCATGAGCAGGGTCAGGCAAAGGGCTGATGAGCTGGAGGATGAGAACATGGATCTCACACAGGACCTGAACGCGCTGCAGCACAAAGTAGGGTATTTCTCCATCTTTCTTTGCCAGAGCACAAGTCTCCCTTTTACCAAAACGAGGGCTTTGAAGGCTGTGAGGAGCCTAGTTCAGGCAGGATGGGTCTTCTGCTTGACCAGAACTAAGTTGCAGTGTTAGGTGCTCAAGGTAGATTACCTGCTTTCCTTCCTTGGAGGGCTGTTAAATATCTCTTGATATTGATAGTTTTTGATTTACTGCTTGCTTTTGAAGTGCCTCCAACTTTAAGCAGTAAAAATAAATTCAATCAAATATCATTTACAGAAGGGGCTTACAAGTAAGGAACACAAAACATCTGGGTCCGTTGTGGATGCAATCTATATCCAGTCTAAAACCCACAAGCTGTATCTACAGAGACTTTACAAACTGAGCAAGATTTGATTTAATTTGATTTGAATTTATAAACTGCCTAGATGCTCCTAATCTGAGGGGAAGGGAAAAATCTCTACTTGATGACATACCTCCCCAGAGAGCTGCAAGGACAGACTGCCCCTGTGTGTACCAAACAGCCAGACTGCAGCCCCCTGTCTCTTGATCAGGACCCAGGTGTGCCTGGCTCCAGGCTTTGAGGCTTTCCCTGTGCTAAGAGCATAGAAGAGTGGTGAACTCAGTGGTTGTGGGATTGTTCAACATCCAGACCCTGTTGTGTTGGAGCTGTATTTATTGCTTGTGCTTCTCTGAAGGTGCTAAATAAGA
The DNA here is from genome assembly GCA_013401135.1 of Cettia cetti. Lineage (NCBI taxonomy): Eukaryota > Metazoa > Chordata > Aves > Passeriformes > Sylviidae > Cettia > Cettia cetti. Next base: position 129,224 of record VZUI01044857.1, read on the forward strand.
TCATCCTGTAGTGCACTGTAGGACAGCAGCAAGGGACAGGCTCGTTCAAGGATCTCACAAGCTACACGTTCCTAGGTCTTGTGTGCCTTTTGGGAGTAACACTGACAAATCACATAAAATATCATCTCATACTTGAACTAAGCCAGTGTTTTTGTGGTAGATGACCATGACTCACAGAGAAGCGAGTCGCGTTGAACAGCACACGAGGGACATGTACCAGAGGGGGGAACAGCTCCTGCTGCACATCCAGAGCATCCAGAGGGGTATTACAGGTATGTCAAGAAGGGTCTTCACTTTGGGGTTTTTTCCCTGTGATATGCCATGCTCTTGGTTTCAATCATTGCCAAGTACTGCATTGCTTAGAAAAAGCAACAGAGAGGACAAGGGAAGATAGAAATTAAGATCCCTGCAGAATCCCAGCTTTTACCCTGACCAGGCTTATTGTGAATCTCAGCTGCTTGGCTAAACACAAGTCTGGGGACAAAACACATTAAAACTTCTACAAATGTTACTAAAATGCATAAAACAGGGGCAGTCTGCACTGCAGCTTCAGGAGAGATTGAGGAAAACAGAGTGGCTGGATCTTGGTCTGGAGGTAAAGCCACAGAAGATGCTCAGGATGTAGCATGTGTTACTAGTAGTGGCCAAGGAGGCAAGAACATGGGGCAGTGCCTCTGGGTGATCTCAAGCAGTTTGTCTGAGTGCTGCCTGAAAGCTCTCAGTGATTTGTGAGGGGAAAAAACCTCAGGGACTTCTGAAGGACCTGTTTTGGTCAGTGTGACAGGGGCTGTGTGTTTCTCTGCAGACCTGGTGCGGCAGATGGCCAGGTTTGGGGCAGCGAACGCCAGCACCGCGTCCGGCGAGGAGTTCCGGCAGAAGGTGGCCGAGGTGGAAAGGATGCTGAGGGAGATGAAGGAGAGGAGCCTGGGAGCCCAGGAGGAGATGGCAAAGCGTGAGCACGAGGAGGCTCAGAAGTGTGAGTCTGGCTTGGTGGCACAGGGCTGCCCAGGTCCTGCTGGGTCTGGCTTGGAGCCCACACAGACACTGCACATCATGGTCATGTTTAGAGTGCTGTTAAGAACCAGGCACCCCCAGCAATTTTTGTAGGAGTTTCAGAGTCCCCTGTGACACTCCAATGGGATAATTTGGGGTTCCTTTTCCCCTAAGGCAGATTCCAGGGGCAGAACTAACTGGGTAGTTCCATTTGATGAACAAAAATGACAACATTCAGAACCAAGGAATCACCATTTTTATGTGATGTATTCACATCACACATGGATGTGAGTAAGTCACACCATGTTTCTTCCTATTTGCTGTCCCCATAGAGTAACAACCAGCAGCCAGCACCCACAGTAGCTGTGCTCTCCTGAGGGCATCCTTGCAAGAGTCAGAGCAGTGAGCCCAACTAGGAACGCTGGCACTGCAGGAAGGGAGCACTTCTCATTAACAGGCCCTGACAAAGCATAGCTCAGCAACTGAAAGCTGGAATTATAAACCGGCTGTTGTTGGAAATATATAATTTTTCACAGTGGAAGTAATCAAGGCCTCAGGTGGGATTTCTCCATCATCTGCAGCTTTTCAGGCATGGCTGTGTGTCTTTGAAAGAGATCCCCTCTCACCAGCACTGAGGGTTTGTAGATAATCACAGACAAGACCCTGTGCTATCCAGGCTGAAGAGGAGGGAGGGATGGAAGACGGTCACTTCTGGCCTTGCTGTCTGCCAAGACCAGAGCCAGGCTTGAAGGCAGCCAGGCACAGAAAGAGTTGGTTTAACACAGGAAGAGGAATTAGCAGCTGTTCTCATCCCCCCTCCCCAGTGCTGCATCGGGTGAAGAGCGAGCTGCACGCCCGCTGGCAGTCCAACCAGGACCTGGTGAGCAGCATCCAGGAGCGGCTGGCCCAGCACAGCTCCCAGCTCATGGATCTGCGCGATGCCCTCAACGAGGCCGTCAACAAAACCAGGCAGACAGAGGACTTGAACAGCCTGAACAGAAACAACCTGGAGGAGAGCCAGGTAGACCTTCACCACGGTCCTGGCAGTGAGGGGTGGCTCTCCCAGCCCTGCTGGTCCCTAACCCTGGGTCTTTGTGTCCAGCAAAAGAGCCAGGAGCTCCAAAAGCAGCACACGCTGGTGCAGGAGACGCTGCAGATGGCCAAGGACGCCCTTGCCCAGGTCTCTGACTTCCTGCAGATGATGGAGCGTGCAAAGGAGGTGAGTGGCAGAGGCACTTTGGCGGGGCAGAGGGAGAGGTGTGGCAGCCCTCAGCAGTGACAGGTGTCCTTGCAGGCCTACGAGAAGCTGGCAGCTCTGCTGGATGGGGCGAAGCTGCCCCTGACTGAGCGGGTCAAGAAGTTCTCCCCGGCCAGCAGCAAGATTCCCATCGTGGAGCAGGCAGAGGAGCACGCCCGGCTCCTGGATGAGCTCGCAAGGAACCTGTCTGGGTGAGGCACCTGTCCTGACCCTCACTAGTCTGGCTGTCTCCTACCAGAGCTGGGGATGAGAAGCTGCAGCCCCTCTGTGGCAGTGGAACAGGGGGGTATCGCCTCCAAAGTTTTATACTGGAGCACACATTGTGTTGAGGAGCCCAAAGGGGTTTGTCTGTGAGGGCATGGGCAGGAGCCTGTGTTCTCCATGGACTTGATGGCTTCATCTTCCAACACAGCATTATCCAGGACACAAACCAGGATGGCTTCATCCAGCGTGCAGTCGATGCCTCCAATGCCTACGCCAGCATCATTGAAGCTGTGAGGAAAGCAGAGCAAGCAGCCAATGATGCTGACAAGGCAGCCAGCGAGGCCCTGATGGTATGTGCTGTGGGGAGCCCTGTGAAGACAGGCAAGAAACAAACTCCCTTCCCTCAAACACGTGGGCACTGTGCTCTGTGCCTGAGAGCAGAGTCTGCCGCAGCTGGGGCCAAGCTCAGGGTTTGGGTCTCCCTGTCACACCCCACTGCAGTTGTCTGAAGGAGCATTTTTGTGTGCAGCCAGAGCCAGAGATTTGAATTCCTCTTCAGAGTCCCATGTTTGTTTCACAGAATGTCATATCAGAAAACCTTGGGTCTACCTCTAGAATCCTGAAGAGGAACAGCAGCAGCCTGGAGGAGGCTGCGAGGAGACAGCAGAGCAAACTCAATGGGGGTGAGAGAGGCTCCTTGCAGGATCTGATGTTCTTTTGGCTAGACTGAGCTCCAGCAAACAGCATGTTCATTTCTTTAATTGCAGCTATTAAAGGCACTCTGCAGACAGCAAAGGACAAACTGTCTGACCTCCGTGTCAGGAAGGAGCAGCTCCTGACCCAGCTCCAGTCTGTGCAGGACATGTTGGGCAGGGAGCAAGGTTTGTTCTGGAGTAGCTGGACTGATTCTCTCTGCTCCCTTCTTCGTGCACTGTGACCCAAGCAGGGAGGCAGTGTCCTCCCTGCTCCTGGACACCTCAGAGATACTTCTTTCTTTGCAGAGGACACAAAGGACACAATCCAAAATGCCAAAGCAGCTGCTGCTGAGGCCAATGAAACAGCTGCAAGAGTGGAGGATACCCTGAGCACCATGAAGAAGAACCTGGATGAGTGGAAAGACCAATATGGAGGCCTCCGAAATGAGGACCTGAACCAGGCAGTCCAGGATGCCAGGAAATCTGGTGAGTGCTGAGTGCTACCAGGGTGAGTCTGATATGAGCCACTGCATGCACAGATACCCCAGAGTATTTTTGAAAGCAATGCTTTGCAGCTCCAGGTCAAGAGCAGAGGGAGGTAGTTAATACCGCATGCTTTAAGTCCTGGCCTTTTTTTGCTAATTTCCTCTTCAACCCCAGTGTCCAGCCTGGAAAGCACTATTCCCCTGCTGCTGGAGAAGCTGAGCAGCTTGGAGAACAGGAGGAACAAAAATGCCACCGTGTCAGAGAACATCATGAGGATCCGGCAGCTCATCACACAGGCGAGGAACGCCGCCAGCAAGGTGAGTTCAGGGGAGGGTGAGGGTAGGGCTCAGTGTGCTGGGGGCCTGGGGTGGAGGAGGGCTCACCTGAGGGTACCATGCAAAGGGGAGGGTGTTTGGGGCCACCAGGCCATGGTAGTTTGGGTACCACAGTCCCTTTTTCTTGGGATTTGGTAGAACTGGCAGTGACCAGAGAGGCGGCAGTGGCTTCAGTGCCACAGGGCTGGATTTCTCTCCCTACAGGTGAAAGTGCCCATGAAGTTCAATGGCAGCTCAGGGGTGCAGGTCCGGATGCCCAGCAATCTGCAGGATTTAGCAGCCTACACATCCCTCAAATTCTACATCCAGAACCCTGAGCCCAGGAGCCGGCAGGGCGAGGCAGAGGAGGGACGGTTCGTGTTGTACCTGGGCAGCCAGGAGGTGAGATGGGGCCAGGGGGTGGAGTGAGCCCTTGTTGCATGAGTGGTGTCCATCAGCCCCTCCCCTGGTCCCTGAACATCTTTGTGGGGGACACAAAACCCCTCGATGCAGCCATCAGCCTGGGTGGGGAGTGGAATATGGGCTGTTTGTCCAATGCAGCCCTGGGAGCATCAGGGAGAGCTCCTGCCTGTCTCAAATGCCAACATGTGGCCCTGTCTCTCCCTGAGTTCAGGCCACTGGAGACTACCTGGGCATTGTGCTCAAGGACCACAGAGTGCATTGGATCTACAAACTGGGAGACGAGGAACCAACCTCCCTGAGTGTTGATGAGGATATTGGAGAGCAGTTTGTCACCATCAGCATCAACAGGTAGGGCCTTTGCTCAGGGAGGGGGCAGGGCTTGCTCCTTTGGGGGTCTCCTCTGGTCTTGACCACCCCTCCGTGCTGCAGGATCCTGCAGTATGGGCACATGTCGGTGATCGTGGAGAGGCAGAGGGTGCACGAGATCAAGGGAGACAGCGTGGCCAAGGGAGAGCAGGGGCTGCTCAACCTGGACCCACACAACGTGGTCTTCTACGTGGGGGGCTACCCCTCCAGCTTCACGGTGAGGCAGGGAGGGGGGGCGGGCTGCCTTTGGAGGTTCCTACAGGAGGGAAAGCCCATTTAACTGTTGGGTTTCATTCCCAGCCCCCTCCTGCTTTGCGCTATCCCAACTACCGCGGGTGCCTGGAGCTGGACACGCTGAACGAGGAGGTGGTGAGCCTGTACAACTTCCAGCACACCTTCGAGCTGGACACGGCTGCCGAGAAACCCTGCGCAAGGTGGGCACCGCACCGGGCCAGGAGCACCTGCTCCAAGGCACTTGCCCTGAGCTCTGCTGGCCCCAGGGCACAGCAAATGGCTTGGGATTGATGCCTCCTGTGTTTCTCAGGTCCAAGTCCACGGGAGACCCCTGGCTGACTGACGGCTCCTACTTCGATGGCACCGGCTACGCCGAGATCAAGTTTGAGAGTCAGTTCGGCACGACCAAGCGCTTCGAGCAGGAGATCCGCGTGGTCTCCTACAACGGCATCATCTTCTTCCTGGAGAACCAGGCAGGTGCTTGCTCTCCTGGGGAGCCTTCATACTTCAGTGGGAGGGCTGGGACAATCCCAGGCCTGCTTGCAGGTATTCCCAGTTCAGGACAGTGGGGAGAGGGGAGCTTTGGGGATCTCTGTGCTGCTTGGAGCAGGATTTCAGCACTGTTGTTAAAAGCCATAAGAGGGCTGGACCCAAACAGGGCTTCTGCTGGAGGGGCTCCCCATAACTTAGAGACCCTCCAAGCTGGACCAGCGTTCACTGGGACAGGCAATGCTGCAAGGAGCTTTTCCAGCTTGCAGTTCTATCCCTGTGCCCCTGCACAGGGCTGCTGTTTGAAGATAAATCCCAAATGACTGTGACCAGGGCACTGGAAATGGGACCTGCTCCCACCAGTGCTGAAGGGCAGGTGGGCTCAGTGCCACAACTGCATCCTGGACACCTGCTGAGTGTCCATCCTGTCTCCCCCAGGGTCAATTCCTGTGTCTGGCCATCCAGGATGGGAAGCTGGCTCTTTATTATGATTTCAGCTCTGGCCTGGAGATGGCAAAACCGAGCAACTCCTCCTCCCTCACCATCAGCAGCACCACAAACAAAGCGGTAAGAGGGAACGGGGCTCTCGTAGAGGGAGGGCTCCTCATCCAAGGTGGAGAGGCACATGGACCCTTGTTTTTCAGGGGGGAAGAGCTGCAAGAAGTTTTTTGACTTGAGCCATTAACTAGACACTTTGCCTTGCCCTCTGTGATGGACTCAACTGTCCCAGACCGACAAATCATTTCTCTGTTCTGTCTCCAGATCCAGATTTTCCTCCTCAAAATGAATAACAAGAAGCGCATCCTGGTGCGGGTGGAGCGCCTCACCATCTTTGTGGTGGAGCAGGAGAACTCCCTGGAGAATGCTGTCTCCTACTACCTGGGGGGTGTGCCCCCAGCTGTGCTGCCCCCCAGGTGTGTCCAGCCTGCAATGGGGTGGGACAGTCAGCATGTTCCCCTCGGGTCCCTGTTGGTGGCCCTGGCCCTTTCTCAGCTGCATCCAGGGCTGTTAGAACCCTGCTGAAACTGTGGGGGAAGTTTTCCTCTCCGTGTCCATCATCCTGAGCTTTTAAGGATGGTAACTTTTCCATCTCTGGTGAGGGAGGAGGTGCCTGGTGGGTGTCACCAAGTCCTCCTTTGCCGTGCTGCATGCTTTGGAGCAGCCTTGACACTGGAGATACCCGTGACCATCACAATTTTTTTTGATCCTTCAGGCAAAGGGCTGCAGGGCCAGATCCTGGCCAGGGCTGTGTCCTGCCTGGGGCTGTCCTTGTTAACACTGTCTGCTTCTCCTGCAGTTTGAAAGCTCTCTTCCCCATGGGTGGGCCCATCCGGGGCTGCATGAAGGGCTTGAAGGCTCTTGGCAAATATGTTGATCTGAAACGCATGAACACCGTGGGCGTCAGCTACGGGTGCACCTCAGATCTCCTGGTGAGCACCAAGCCCTGGCAGCCTGGCCAGCATGCTGGGGGAAGGGTCTGTCAGGGAAAGGGAGCACAGGACCCCCAGGACAGGCCCCATCTCCCCTCATTCACACAGAAACAAGCAGAAACCTCCCAAGTCCTCAGTGCAGAGGGGTCGTGGTGAGGTGCTTGCTTCACATGGTTGGCCGTAGCAATAGCCAGACCCAGCAAAGAACCAGAGCTCCTCACTCATCTCCAAGCACCCCAGCAAGGCCAGGGCCAGGCTCCCACCTTACCTCTGTGCTGTCTCCCACAGGTTGCCCGCCATGTCAGCGTCCATGGCCACGGCTACCTGACCCTGGCTCTGACAGATGTGCCAGGACTGAGGGATTTCTACAGCGGCTTCAGCTTCCAGACAAGCCAGCAAGAGGGGCTGCTCTACCACCACTCCACCCAGGTGGGCATCTGCAGGGCCCTAGATATCCCAGCAGCGGGGCTTTTGGGGAGTGTGCTGCTTCCCCTTGGGAAGGAGGGGATTTTGGTGGGGCCAGGATGTGAATCTGTAGTGAGATCTGCACCCTGAGCTCCTGGAGGGCAGTGGGGACTGGGCTTTTTCTTGGGGTTCAGCTGCTGAGCTGCCGGGTGATGCTTTCTGCAGGAGGGGACGTGCCAGGTGTCCCTCCAGAGGGGCCAGCTGGCCTTGAACCTGCTGGGAAGCGAAGTCACCAGTGACGGTGCCTATGCGGATGGCAGGGCCCACTACGTGGCCTTCTACAGCGATGCCCGTGGGTACGTGTCCTGCTGTGGGTGCTGCTGGGGCTGCCACAGCCACGGGGTCCTGCTGAGCCCCTGCTGCCACCCCCAGGGTTCGGCTGTACGTGGACGACGAGCTGCAGGACAGCAGGACAGGCCCCGGGCCCGGCCGGCGGCAGCGGCGCCAGGACGGGCGGCAGCTCTTCCGGCTCGGGGGGTCCCCAGACCCGGGTGCCCTCAGCAACCTCACCGGCTGCATCGGGAATGTCTTTGTCAGGCGGTGAGCGACTCCCTGCCACCTCCACCCAGCAGGGCCCAGCCCCTTCCCACCTCCCAGCTGCTGTGACAAGGGCCTTTTCTCCCCGAGTGTAGGAGGTCAGAGCCACAGATGGTGGTGGACCTGCAGCAGAATGTGGAGAGCATCAACGTCACCATGAGCTGTCCCTTGGGCGAGCAGTTGCAGCAGCTCAGAGTCCCTTCAAAGAAGGACAGGCTGAAACCCAAGGTACCAGCTGCTGCCTCAACTCCCCACATCCTCATCCTCATCCTCCTCAGATGCCTCTGCTCAGCTCTGCTGGCACGTGCAGGGATGCTCTCCTCACTCCATTCCCTGGTGCGCATTGTGTAGGTGCCGGGCCAGCCTGCGCCCAAGGGCCGCCGCCACAACCAGGACAGGCTGTGCCAGCTGCAGCCCCAGCCCCGCTCAGCCAGGGGCACCTTCTGCTTCGGGGGCACCCCGAGCAGCCGCTGGGAGTTTGATGAGATCCCAGCCTCCTTTGGGTGGAGGTGAGCCTCGCCCCCGTGCCTACCCCATGCAAACCTGGCCCTGGGATCATGGCCTGGAAGCAGTTGCAGGAGAGCCAGCTGCTCCCATCTCTCCCTGTCCCTGCAGGTCCCATTTCTCCCTGGAGGTGAAGCTGAACTCCTCCAGTGGGCTGCTCTTCTACGTGGCGGGCGAGCGTGGCTCCTCCATGGCTCTCTTTGTCTCCAACGGGCGCTTTGTCTTCCTGGTGCACCTCGGCAGGCGCCGGCTGCGCATCCGCAGCAAGGACAAGTACCGTGACCGGCGGTGGCACACGGTGAGCGGGGCACAGGGCTCAGCAGGACCTCCCTGAACCACGTCAGTGCCCCTGCAGGGGTTGGCTCAGGGCAGCCCTGCTCTGGGCATTGCTTCTTGATTGCACGTGGGACACTGCAGTCCCAGGGGAGCAAAGGGGACAACGAAATCACGGCTGGGGCTGGCTGAACCTCTGAGCTGAGGCCTCCCTTCCCTGGGCAGCTCCTAGGCTGGGGAGCCCTGAGTCTTGGCACTGACCTTTCATCCTTGCAGGTGTTCTTCAGCAGAGACCGGAGCCGGGCCCAGCTGGTCATCGATGGCCTGCGAGCCCAGGGTGCTGCAGTGGCCACCACGGGGCTCTTTGTGGCCCAGACCCCCTTGTATGTGGGGGGGCTTCCAGCTGGAAAAGCCAAGGTTCACATACCGGTAAGGGCTCGGCAGCCCCATGGCATCACCCTCTCTCAGCCTGTTCCCTGTCCCATGGCATCACCTCGTGCCTCCCAGCTTCTGCCCCCTCTGTGCTCAGTGGCCTCTCTGCACAGGCTGCATCGGCCTCCAGCTTTGATGGCTGCCTGAGGAACCCACAGCTGGACGGGCGGCCCCTGGGTCCCCCCTCACGCACCTTTGGGGTGACACCGTGCTACGAGGGCGCACTGGAGAGCGGCGTCTTCTTCACCGAGGATGGCGGCTCCATCGCCTTAGGTACCCCACGGTGGCCTGGGACTAGGAGGATCACATTCCATGGGAATCCCCTTGGTCCTCTCCTCACCAGTGGAATTTCTCTTCCAGCTGATGCAGTGATGACTGAGCAGGACTTGGAGGTGACGCTGGAGGTCCGTCCCCGCAGTGCCTCTGGCCTCATCTTCCACATCGGCACGAGGAGAAGCCATCACCTCCTGCTCTACATGGAGGAGACCAAGGTAGGGTGGCTTCCCCACAAGTTTTCAGGGGGAGTGGGTGTCTCCTGCCTGTCCCTCTCAGCTCTCCAGCTCTGATGGGTTTCTCTCATTCCAGGTCACTGTGAGAGCAAGCGCTGGGGCTGATGAGTTCTCAGCATCGGTGACGTGCCCAGCTCTCTGTGATGGACAGTGGCACACCATTGCAGGTGAGGTGACAGCTCCCCTGTTCTCTGCCTCTGCTCCAGCCCTGCTCGGCCCACATCTCCTGGGGGAGCTCAGGACAAGCCCAGCTCAGCAATTTAAACCCTATTCCCCTGCCCTATGCACTTATTTTGGGAGTTTTGTCGGTGCCATGTGGTCAATTTTCTAATTAACAAGAGTTCTTGCCTGATTTTAGCACTGTCAGCTCTGGTAGGCAGGAGAGACAGGTTGTTTTTCCACTTCATGGAGCTGCTGGCAAGGCCAAGGATTTGCCACAGGACTTGATTCATCCTGGACTGCGTCCAGCTTAAAGTGAAAGCCCAATTTGCTTTGGTGTCAAGTGTGTCCAAAGGGCTCCAAGCCCACAGCTGGGAGCAGGGATTGCAGGATTTGCACACGTGCAGGAAGCTCAGTCTTTAATGTAGCTGCCATTGAGCAAGTGCTGTTTTGCATCAAGCCCTTTTTGGGGTTGGGGGCACAGCTGCAGCCCCATCTCAGCACAGCTCTATTTTAAACCTTTATCTTGTTCAGCCAGCACTGGGTGTGGTTTTGGAGGAGATTGTCCAGACTCAGGGCATTTCCCAGGAGCCAGGCCAGGCCCTTTGACCCTCCCAGTAGTTTTGCTCTTTCTCCAGCACTGGTCTAGGCTGAAGAGCAGAGGTGGGCTTGCTCCACGGGCAAGGAAGAAGCACTGACTGTTGTTTTCTTTTGAAGTTACCAAATGGAAAAACATAATCCAGGTGGATGTGGACACAGAAGGCAACCACACAGTGGGACCCAGCCATCCTCCTGCACCCAGCACAAGGGCAACCTTCTCCCTGGGAGGGCTGCCAGGTGAGTTGGGAAGGATGTGCTCCAGGATGAAATACCCCAAGGACGAGGGAGATACTATTCCTGGTGCGAGGAAGGTGTATTTAAGCCTTTGCTGGACTAATGGCCGCATTTCCTTGTTTTTCTGCAGAGACAGACAAGGCCAGCACAGGGCTGCAGTTACCCCCCCTCCCTCACTACGTGGGCTGTGTCAGGAACCTGCTGGTTAACCGGAGGCACGTGGACCTGCCTGGAGCCGGGACTGCCCGGGGCTCTGTCAGCCTGAAGGGCTGCCCCGTGCTCTGAGTGCCACATCCACGGACAGCCTGAGGGACAGAACGCTGCTCCGGCCCCAGCATCACCACTCAGAGCGCTGACCGTGCTCGGACACACGCATCTCCAGTGACTGCAGGCACAAGTCCGGGCCAAAGAGGGGCCACAAATCCCAGGGGAAGGAGGGCAGGGGAGGACGGATGGGGAGAAGGGGGCACTTTGGGATGTTTCACAAATAGAACCAAAAAGTTGGAGCGGGATGTGGTGACAGGTGAGTCCTTCCTGGGTGGTCAAGGATCTGCAGCAGGGCTCGTGCTGCCCCGTGGCTCGTGGTGGGAGCGTGGGCTGGAGCACAGAGCAGCCCTGCAGCACATCCTGAATCCTGTTCCCTTCGCCCCACACGTACCACGCACATAGATTTAGTTCACTGAACACTTGAGGCTGTTTATAAATGTCACAGACTGTCTGCTGATAAAGGCTGCAGGCAATTTCTGTTTTATAATAAATGTAATTAGGACAAACTGGATTAATTCCGTCAGTTTTGGGGTTTTGTAAGCAAGGGTACATTTAACCTCCCCTCAAGGGCAGTTTCAGCTCACCTGCTACTGCTACACAAAGAGCTCTGCAAGGGGGAACTTGGACAAAATTCTGTTTGCAGAATTAGCATCTTCTTATCAGAGTAATTTATAAGAATCAAAAAAAGAACAGAATAGGCTGGGAGAACTGCTGAGGGAAAGCAGAAGGGCACAACCACCACTGGCTCTGCACTTGCATTCAGCACCGGTAGTACACTGATAAAAGTCCTGTTGTGTGAAGCAAGAGTCCATTGCTTGAAAGGGAAGAAATAGAAAGTTTCTCTCCACATCTGGCCAGGTGTGCAGGGTGGCACCTGGCCCTTGCCCGCCCTGGCTCCTGCTCAGCCTCCCTCAGCCCTGGTGTAGTGCAGTCTCCACTTGAAGCAGCTTTTTTCTCCCAAGACACCCAGTTCACTCGTGCACTTACACGTCATATATATATTTGTGTGTGTATATATATCTCTGGCCACTTGGGGACAAAATCTTGCTTCTGAAATGGACTTGTAACTTATATCACTATACTGTGGGGGTTTTTTTTATGAGGGGTAAATATTGTAAAATGGGTTTTTAACATGTCCATTTTCAATGTAATTATGACCTGTTTTTAAAGTTGTAGTATTAAAGATGGTCTTTGTAAATTACTGGTACATACTTTGGAGTCAAATACAGTTTTGTGTTACTCTCTTTCACTTTACCTAGGGAGGGTAAGCATCAGGCTGAAGAGGGATAATTAGCACTGTAGGGATACTGTACAGATTAGAAGGAACAGTATGGCAGATAAAGAAAATTCCTTTATTTGTAGATTTATATAAGCATAATATGAAGTTAGTAATCCTACTGCAGTTGCTTAAGTTAGTATCTAGGAATATCTGTAAGGAAGAGCAAATAACTTAATCTAAACTCATATCTTCCTCTTCATCTTTCTTGTCCTTAGAGTCTCCTTCCTTTTGGTCTGACTTGACACTGTTCTGCATGGCTTTGGCAAAGGCTTCTACATCTAGAAGTTAAACACACAAGTTACTGCATTTCCTGGGCTGGAACTCCTTGTCCATACAAGGTTAAAGTTTCATTACTTAGAAAGCACACAGTTGCTTTAGTATGAATTAGCAGGGAAGAAAACTTTAAACAACAGTAACACACATCCAGATCTCTATAACACAGCATTTTATGCACTTTAATTGTGCATGGGCATCCTAAGACCAGAATTCTTGTAGTAATGGGGGGGATGCTAAAAGCTCATCGGGGAAAAGGGATTGTCCCTGTCCCCAGAGCTGACCCTGACTGTGTTCACTGATTCCAGATGAATCATTAAGACTCCCACAAGAAAGGCATTCCGTTCAAGGTGACTGTGACATTTCTTGCATTTCTAGCAAGAAAACAAAGCCAACGCACCTCTGCAGAACCCCAGTTTCTCTCACTGCACATCACACCTCACTGTCTGCTGGGAACACCTGTCCCACCTGCCTCTTCCTTGTAAACATCAGTGCAAGATCAGCTCGCAGACTCAAGACTCCGAGAGGCAGAGCTAGAGAGAAGCTGATGCTTACACCCCACATTCAGTGGTTGTGTGCAGTGCCAACACCCCCAACAACCCCTCTCCTGCTCCCACCAGCACCAGCACTCACCGCCTTTATTTGCTGCATCTACTGCCTCTGCAGGTAGCCCAAACTGGCTCATGAGTGGGCCCAGCTGTCCTGAAGCTAAAGCAGCACTGAACATGCTCAAAGCCTGTGGATTGGAGTCAACAGCATCAAAATAGAGTTTGCATCATATTCCTGCAGCAGTAACCCCAGGAGGAGAGCAGTCCTGTCCAGGCAGGGCTTGGGAACAGATACACAGTAAAATAATCACCAATTGCATATCCCTCACTTCCTTTGTTTGCATGGAAGTTGCTACAGTTTAATTTATAACAGTCATTTAAGCTGCTGAAATTTTCCAAATTGACAAATTTCAATCAATTGGTGTGAATTACTAATTCAGATTGGCCTGTAGACAGCAGCTTTTATCTCACAGTGTCCTGCAATTAAGGACTGGTGTTTCAAGGAATGCAGTGTAGTAACCATGAGTATCTCCTCCCTTCAGTCACCTGAAATTACCTTTAAGGAGCCATTCGGTGAAAGGGAGTAATGAATTTGCTACTACTGTCATTTGCTAAGGATAGTAAAGAGAAAGGTAAAGCCCAAGTCCAAAAGAAACCATTCCCATCTGCCCTTGAGTGACTGCAGGAAGAACTAGTGCTCCATTAAACCATGTCCCTCCTCCTTTCCACTTCTACTAAGCAACTTCCCACTCTGAGCAGTGCCAGGAACCTGGAAAAGTAGGGCAAGGTGCATCAGGAGGATAGGAAGGAGAAGCACACTTCCCCCCAGAGCCAGCATCTACCTGCTGGAACTGAGGAGACGTCAGGGTGTTCTGGATCTCTTCCGCAGTCTGCGGCAGGGATTCCCCTGAGGGAAGGTAAGGCATCAATCGCTCCTGGACTTCAGCGTTGGCCAGGATGGGAGCCATGATCTCGGGAGTCAGAACAGCTGCCAGGTCCACTAGGAGAAAACAAAGGGTTGGCCATTAGACTACACCCAAACCCCATGTTTTTGTCATGTACATCAAATGATCTAGTCAGGGCCTGAGTAATAAAACTTATTAGTACACTGCCACCATTTTTTCTTCCTCTTAGTTTTGGAGTGAGAATAAGCCTCCTGAAGCAGTCAAAAACAACACTGAAATTAAAAAAAAAAAAAGGAACAAAAAAATTAAGAGACCTTTCAAACCAATGTGGGACAGGACAGTGAAACAGCTCCAAAGGACTCCTGCATCCAGCAGCTGCCTGGTCAGAGCACGGTTACCTTGCTGTCCTCCTGCTCCAGATGGCACATTCATAGTAGCTAAAATGTTCTGAAGGTCACTCAATTGAATGGGCTGGGTTGGGCTTGTGGCTGAGCTGGTTCCATTACCCGAGCTGGGAACGGGGCTGGGACTGGTCACGGAGGCAGCCGCAGGAACGGACGGGGCAGGCGTTACACGGGTGGAAGAAGTCGTGGAAGATGGAGTCACTGCAGCCGACTGGCTGCGAGAGCTGGGCAAGATAATTATGATAATTAACTCCCTGCAAAAACCTTTTGTATTCTGAAAAGCTTCTTTTCAAACCCTTACAATATGAAAAACTCCTACCTCATTTTAGAGAGGTAATAAGCAGCCTTGATTCCCACCATATTTCCATGATTCCTCCCACAGCAGTGGCAAGTTCACATTACAACAACAGCCTGCAGGCCCAGGGCAGACCAGGCCTCCTACCTTGATGATGAGCTGCTGGTTGGGGGTCCCCCACTCCCGAGCAGACTGGCCAGCCCAGGCCCCGTCAGTGCGCCCAGCCCACCTTCCGTAAACATAAAAGAAGAACAGGTTTAGACATTTATTTCTTCAGGTTTTCTGCACCTCTCTTCTCAGGAGAGGCTGCTCTTGTACCTGAAAGGTTTTATTTGCTAAAACAGAGGAGGGGGTGAAAGAGCCCAACCCACCTTCCCATTCCCTTCTGTAAAATAACAGAATCTTCTTTTCTGACTTTGCATCCCCATTAGAGAGCTGAACATCTCAGAAATTACTCAATTTCTAGCTGTACACAAGGATCAAGTTACTCCGGTTTGTGCCATACGTACATCATCATAACACAGCCCTCTCCACTTATCTGCTACATCAAAAATCCAGCTTTTCTATAAACTTTGAAACTAAGGCCCTCAGCAGAAGATCCCAGAGGCGCCTTTGAGTCATCACCACTCTCTCCTCACGGATCAGGGATTTGCAGCTTCAAACCTAACGCAGAGATGCGGCAAAAGAATCAGCCAAGCTCTTAAACATTTCATAAGCAAAGGAAGAAGAGCTCCATACACCAAGTGCTCTCAGGGGAGAAGCCAGCAGGAAACCAATACCCCTATGCCAAAGAAACCAGAATCAACCTCCTCCATCACATATCCCAACCACCAAGGACCTATCACAGGGTCAAGAACCTCAGCTGGGAAAAGGCCTGGCTGCTGGCCCTCCTGGAGTTGTCAGGGTCTCAACTGTTGCCCTGCAACTCCTCTGAGCCACATCAGCCAAACACTCCATCTCCCATCAGTAGTTCCTTGCACACACCTGATTATACACACACAGCACCTGCATTTCTCACCCACCTCTGGGAGCACCTGGGAGCAGAGGACAGAACAGTGCTCAGTGAGCAAACCCGTGGCCAACTGCAGCTGCAGACCCTGCGGGTCAGAGTGAGCCCCTGCCAGTCCCTCCTTGTACAGGAACAATCCCATGCAACCAGCACTTCCTGTCACTCATCCCAGCGTTTCCCCAGCACCAGGCACAGCAGGTGAAGCTCACCTGGCTGCACCACACAATGCTCTGCTCCATTTCACAGTAAAAGTGACCTGGGAGCAAGAGAGCTCCTTTGTTGCTCTGCAGAGCCCCAAGAGATGCAAACCAGATGTGAAGACGACACTCCCAGGGGAAATGATCCCCAGGGATTCACCACAACCACTGTTTGCAGCAGCAAGCAGGTGGTTCTCTTCCTGTTACATGTCAATCTGGCTTATGGCTGGATGTAAAGGCAAGGAAAGAAGAATTGCTGAGGAAAAGCGCTGAGAAAAGGAAGACAGTCTCAGGATTATCTGAAGCTTCAAGAGGAAGATCTTTTCCAAACACATCCTAAAAGGCCAGATTTTTCCAACACTAATATGAGATTTGCATCTGAACATCCCACCAATATGAGACTTGCATCTGAAGCTAAAGACACCAGCCAGATCCACAAAAATGCACTTCTGAGCTTAAGCACAGAAGCTGTGTCACTGCCACCTGTGTTCCTTTGCCTATTTGCCTATTTCTGACCTGTCAGAAAATGCTTCTGGAGCACGGATAGCATTGAGAACAGACCACAGCAGGAACTCCAACACAGCCCTCAGCCCCTTCAGAAACCAGGGGTTCCAGCTCTCCCCAGGGCTGCCCAGGAGAGAGAGCCTTGCCCTGAGCCTTGCCCATCTGACTGGAGACTGCTGTGGGGTGGGATCACTGTGACCTTCCCCTTGAACACAAATATTCACTGAATCAGAGACAACACAAGCAATTCCACAGCTTGGTAAACCAGCACATTCACCAGGAACAAATCACTGGTTTTCAGCCCCTGCTCCAGAGAATATTTAGGAAGAAGAAGGAGTAGAAAAAAACAAGGGGGAAAAAAAAGCAGAAGATTCAGTGCAGCAAGGAGCAGAACTACAGTTCCTTGCAGATCAAGCCCTGAGATGAGTGCTGTGGAGAATCTGGTACCCTTTTTCTGCCCCTGAGCTCATCTCTGAGGCAGGGCCTTGCCTTCTCATGAGAAAGAAGTGCTATTGAGATCAGCAGCACTACTTGAAAATACCGTCAGGTAAGATGTAACCTGGCAGGAGACAATACCACTTTGGCATAAAGATATTAAAGCATTTTACCAAGTCCTCCTAAGCCCGTTGGTCCGATCAGCTGCATGAGCTGGTTATGGCTCATGTTTCCAAGAAGGCTTTGCAAGCCACCCTCACCTAAAAACAAAAACATTCTGAAACACAACATATTCACATAGTTTTTTTCACAGCACTCCGGCTCAAACAGCAGGAGATTAATTGGCATCACATTGTGTATGGAAAAACAGTTTCAAGTCTTTACTGATTCATGATCTTCATAAAAGATAAATGTAATTTGGCTTCATAAAGAGGTAAGACTCCAGAGAATCTACCAGAAACAAAGAGATTTCTCCTGGCAGTCTTAACTTTCAGCCTACACCTATTTTAACAGCACAGTTTATTCTGCTAAAGGCATGTGTACGCTTCTGGTATTAACATTGTCCCCAGCTCACCCTCCACAGCCATCAGGGATTTCTTCCTGAGGAACTCTAGGGGCTTAGTCTAGACATAAATTAAAAAATAAAAAAAAAAAAAGCCTCTGACATGAAGGAGCAGAGAATGGACTGTACCTCCTAGTGCTGAGAGCTCATGGCCTCCGCTGGCATTCCCACCCAATGCCCCTGGCATGGGGGGATTGTTGAGATATTCATTCACCTTACGGCAGTGCTCCTCATCCTTGTCTGTCTTCGGCTCCTGCAAGAGAATTGCTCTTGGTATGAGTCATACTGGGGGGATTTGGATCCAAGACCTTTGTCATTGGCTCCCCACAAACCTGCATCCAGAAGAAGAGTCGTTTTGATCCTGCCTTGAACTTCAATACATACACACGGCCTGTGGTACACTGCGGGACTCTCTTGAACTCACAGTCATCAGGAAAAATAATCAAATCCTGGAAAGTGTGTCAGGAGAAACAAATGTTTGAGAAAAAACATCAATGTTCCTTTTCATTTCCCAAATCCTTCTGCCCTTCTCCACAAACTTTCTTCCATCTGCTCCTCAGAGCAGAGAGGATGTGGGCGTGCAGGTCTGTCAGTGACATTCTCACCCTAATTTGTCCTGGAGGAGCTCTTTCCACAGTGCAAGCAGATCAGAATGTGACATAACACGTCAGCACTGAAACACAAGCTCATACTCACATCCTCCACGTTGCCCGAAGTCCTGTCCTTCCAGCAGAAGTGAATGAGGGAATCATCGGTTTGCTGGATGTAAACAAGGCCTTTTCTCTTGTCTGGAGTTACAGTGCTGCCTTTCAGGGACATCTTCCCTGCCCGAAATTCCACCAGATATTTGCTCGAGGAGCCACGAGAGCCTGGCACCAGGCTCGGAAATAATGCACCTGAAGACATCCTGGAAAGAGAGAGAGCAGCAGGTGTGATGAGAAACCTTCCCACATCCTCTCTTCCCAATATCAAATTTCAACCTTTACCAGGTGGCTTTCACAAAAGCAATCTGTCCCGCTGCCTGCAGAATTCCAGAGAGATTCAACTGAGCTAAAGCAGAACCCTGGATGAAAACAGGAGGCTCTACAGCTCTCCACTAATAAAGGACAGCCTGTGTGTTGAAGCACTTGAAAATGAAGCCACCCTCCCCCGGCGCTTCCTTCTTCAGTTCGAACCATGGCTCAAAGAGGAAGCCCTGCTGAATCTTCACCCTGCGGCTCCAGCACCCTCACAGAGCCCCATAGCCTGCCCCGTGCTCCACTGACCCTCACGGTGACCCCTCACGGCGACCCCCCCCCGGTCCCCCCTCCCGCACAGACCGACCCGCGGACCAGGCGGCGATGCCGGGCCCGGCCGGCCCTGCGGGACTGCGCGGCTGCTCCCGGGGCCGCGCTGCGCTCACAGCCCGGCCAGCCCGGCCCCGCCGCTGGGCAGGAGTCAGAGCCGAGCCGGGACAGGGGGGGGTTCGCGGCCCGGCCCGGGCACCCCCCCACCGGCAGCCCAGAGGCCGCGATCTTCAGCCGGGCCCCCCCGAGGCCGCCGTGGCGCCTTCTCCCCGGCTTCCCCCGACAGGAGACTCCCCAGCCCGGCCGTCGCTGGGCGCGCAGTCCCGGGGGTGCCGCGGCGAGTCCCGGCCGGTACCTTCAGCCTCCTCCTCCTCCTCCGCCGCCGCCTCAGCTCTTCCTGCCCCGCGCGCCGGAACCCCGCCCCGCGCGGGGCGCGCGCCGCCGCGGCTCCGCGCTATTGGCTGGAGCGGCTGTCAATCACGGGAGGCGGGGCGAGGCGCCCCTGCTGTGTCACGGAACATGGCGGCGCTCCCCCCTGACCCCCCCCAACCCCTCATGACCCCATCCCACCCTTCCGCCAAGCACAGCCCGGGGCCAGCGCGTCTCCAACACCTTTGGTTGGTTACAAAAAAATAAATCCTTCCGCGGAAGGCACGCCGGGCCCATGGCCAAAGCCCAGGTTGCCTCACAGTATTTCAGTATTGCTTCCTTGACCCAAATCGCAGGTGTTTTCAAACAGCCGGCGGTGTGCGGCCTGGCCAACACAGGTCTGTTCCCAACAGCAGCGCTGAGTGAAGAGTGGTTTTTAAAAGGGGTTTTGGGCAAAAAGTTTACTGGGAAATTCTTTTTAATTATTAAACAAGGATAAATAGTTCTCATTAGTTTTCTTCTCTCTGAGTGATCTAGGATCGATGGTTCCTGCCCCCATTAGTCCGGATGACAAGAGTTCTATAAATGCTGGATGTGTGAAAAGCTGCTCCCCATTTACAGCAGGACGTCACCTCCAAGATACAAATGCTGTACAGCAACTACCAAGTTACCTTTCACGTTTATAACATTTTTTTACCAGAAGTCCACTCTCACCCCAGCTCCAGCTCACACCTGGCCTCTCCATCATGACGCCAAGGTGAGGTCTCAGTGCTGGGAGCATTCCCAAGGCTCTTCCCGCTGCCAATTCCCGGCCACGGCAGGTTTGGGATCCGGCACCACACAGCCCTCGCTGTCCTGCAGGGCAAAGGTGCTGAGGAACAGAGTCCACCATGCTGGACACCTCCACCCAGGGCTGCAGGTATCCAAAGGCCCAATTTAAATCATCTTTGCCCACTGAACATCACAGTGAAATCAAGGTACAGCCCCAGAGCTGGCTGAGAAAAGCCAGAGTCCTCCTGCCCCCTCCCCCAGCTGCTCTGTACACATCTCACAAAAATCTCTGTCACCATCCAGAGGCCCAAAGGGTAT
The DNA here is from genome assembly GCA_013401135.1 of Cettia cetti. Classification (NCBI taxonomy): domain Eukaryota; kingdom Metazoa; phylum Chordata; class Aves; order Passeriformes; family Sylviidae; genus Cettia; species Cettia cetti. The sequence goes on from VZUI01044857.1 coordinate 149,251, forward strand.
TTATTAAGTATTTATTATAATTTCTTTCTAGCTGGTTTCTCTATGTAGCTGTATTAACATATACTAACGCAGTTATCTTATATACAGTGTTTAATCAAGTTATAAAAGTGACATTCTTTCAAAAGGTGCAAAGTTATTAATGTTTTGACACGTAAACTACTGAGGCGAGATCTGCATTGAAAGTAAAAACTTTTGGACTTTGAGAGCATTAGGAATGCCAGGGCTGGCCAAGCAGAGCTGTATTGGCAGCGTGGGGAAAGGGTTCTGAAAGTGTTGCCAATGAAGAACAATAAATTAGAAGAATGGATCTGGAACTAATCTGAAATTTTACTGATAACTTCAGACTAAAGGAAGGGGAGACGGGGTGAAGATGTAACTAATGAAGTGCTCTTACATTGAACTGTTCCCAGTTTCTTTTTATATCCCATGAAGATTCTACACTGAAGTTTGGATTAAACACGTTGGTACAATTGTTTCATGCTTTCACATAATGACAAGGCTTTAGGTCTTTGAATTTTAAATCCTGGCTTAGACAAAAGGGATGCTAACCTGTACACCTCCTCTTAGAAACAGAACATCTGTACAGTTTTTTTCTATTCAGGCAATTTCTATTTATATGCATTGTTTAAAAAACACCACTCCATCATTGAACATACTATGTAATTAAAGCAAGTTTTAAACTCCCACTGGTCTAATATGTGATTCCTTTCAATCCTTACCTAACAAGAAATTCTCTATGGCACATGCAGTGAGTTTGGAAAGGGGTTAACAGCCCAGTGACACTGTCGTTAAAGCTCAGGTTTTTATCAAAACTATTTTTATGCTGTTCCATGTGGATCAGCAGCATCTTTTCAGACATGTCTGTGCCTGTACTAGGAACAAACACAACCCCACTGTGCCACTAAGACCAGCTCAAGTTCTGAGGACTTCCATCAACACAAGGTACAAATTTTAGCAACAGAATCAAGTTGCCATGAACAAGATTCAGATTGTACCCTTCCTTACTGCCTTGAAGTTTTACAGCTTCTCTTATTTTTCCAGTGAAGACAACTACCCCAAATTTAATCTAATTGTTGTACGCATGATTTGATAGAAGAATTTCTCTATGAATATGTTAATTTTCTTTTGCTTTTTAATCCTGTGGCTGAGAGCGAAACACTTCAAAAATCTACTTTCTGGATGAAATCACATGTTTTGGACACAAATCAGACCAGTTCTTTCTTGAACTCTTGTTGCTGGCACTTAACACCAACAATTTCTAAATTACTATAAATTTCACAGCAGCACAGCTGCTCTCCATTTTTACCTGGTTACTCAATTAAAAACTTTCATAAAAGCAGCAGCAACATTAGGATTACTTTTAATTACTGGACCTAATTTTTCAAGCCTCTCTCCCCACCCTGGCCCCTGAAATGTACCACTTGAAAGAAAATGAATACATCAGTTCAGTAATTGATTATTTCCAGTATTATATGGCTTTGATGGTTTGATATGGAACAAAAAAAAAAAAGAAAAATAAATCCCACTTTTTGACATCACGTGCTCACAGGAAACTTGTAATAGGTATAACTCTGCCAAAGCTTTAAATTGATTCTGCTTTTTCACAACATACAAAACAGACATGACCTAATAATGAGAAACATGCAAACCAAAACTTCCCCAAAACATGAACCTGTGTGGATACACACACGGAAGTGCTTCCAAAGGAAAGTTTAGTCAAGAAGCTTACACAGTGCCAAAGCTGCCAAAGGTAGTGCAGAAGAGTTAAGCCTCCAAGTGGTAGCAAGCAATATATTGTACATTGGAACCACCTCGACATTCCTGCTATTGCTTCCAAAGCTTCTCCTATGATAACAGCATTTGACCTTGGGAAAAGCACATTTTGGGTGTGCCCTTCCCTTCTCCTACCGTATGCTCTATGGGATTTGTCACAGGTATACAGGTTAATGCTCACAGTGTCCCAAAGTTGTGAAGACTCTGTAACAGACAACTACAGTGCGAGAGGCTCGGGCTGGGGATTGCGTCCCGAGTCTCTCAGTTATGGAATTGTTGAAAGGGGGCTGGGAGCTCCCGTCCCCAGGGAATGCTACATACAGTATGGGGAGTGTGACAGGACTGGGTCTGATCCTGTTGGCTTTTCGTCCCTGCTCCCAGTGCCAAAAACTTCAGCTTCTTCACTATTGTACTAAGTAACAAGGATATTATCTCTATTTTATTTAAGTTAAGTAGTTTTCAAGGATGTTATGTGCTCTATGGATACAGCGTATCCTCCTGCCAGAGAAACTAGGGGAGGAAATGGACAACCAATGGTCCTTCTGAAAATTAGTGAAAGCTTGATGATTTCAGGTGCAGCTTTACAGAATGAGCACAACAGTATTTAAATATTTGGCAATCCAACATTAGTGATAATTAAATCATTGATTGTTGACTGATAGAATTTCTGTTAAAATTTACTTAGAAAAGCTGGTTTTTGCTATCAACAAAACCAGAGTAACTGGCTTGGAATGAAATCTAGTAACTAGATGTCCGGATGAGATGAGCAAGTGGTTCTGGAATTTCAGTATATGTCTGGACAGTCTGAGAAATTTCTATCAAAATAGCCACCTGAGTACAGCCAATCTGGAGTCCCAGTGTATGGGTTAGTGCCTTGATGAAACCATCTGTAACACAAAAAAGAAAAGGGAGAGAAACATAAGAAAAGAGCAAACAGGATGAACAGTTATTAACAGGGAAAAAAACCCCCTAGTGTTGCTTCTTTCACAAAACATTCTAAAAATACACTGGTATTTCTTATAAAAATAATTCTCAGGAAATATTCTGAACATGAAAATCATTGAACTTCCTACACATTTATCACCACCTTACAGAACACCTTTTATTTTAGCATGAAGTCAAGGAGTATGAAATGGATTTAATAATTGCTATCCTATTCAAGTAAAAATAACATTGTTACTCTAGATTATATATATTAATTTTTACTTTAAAAGAATGCCAAATCAGTTACACAATCATTACAGGAAATCTGTCCCAAGAGGAAACAGTTTCTGTTCTATGGAGCTGTGCCCTGCACAGAACATCAACAGCTGCTCACTTTTTAGCCACATTAACCAAAACTAATTTTATGTTCTCTGGATGAGATTTTTCAAGGCATTAACCGGAATTAAACTGTAGCTACTCCTCCAGGATTTGTGAAAAGAATGTTTTTTCTTCTGAATTTCATAAAATCATGGAGCATTCCCAAGTTCTTGCCTTTGAAGGAAGCAACTGCAGTGACTGGCCATGAGCACACACTTGACTGCACAGCATTGGCAGCTGTGAAAAGCACCCTGTGGGAGCAGCAGCTAAATCACACATTGCTCCCTGATGCACTCTGTGACTCAGAAATCACTTGAATATGCAATCAAAAAAGTAATTTCTAGAGTATCCAAGCCAAGAAATCCAAAGAGTGTGAAAATAAAAGGCTCTAGAGGGCCACAATGTTTTGCTCAACTACCAAAAGCTATACAGGACTTGGTTAAAGGAGAGATGACACTTAACATTTTAACATTCATTCTAACAAAAAAAACGACCTCTGTAGGTTTAAAAAAATTCCAACATTACCACAGTAGTTAATTATGACAGGATGCAGCATTTATTATTAGATAATTTGTCCAGGACAGACTTACCAGCAATTTTGGCTTCCAGCTACGTACTTAATTGTTGACTCAGGAATGCTTTAAATGACACTAAAAATTGTGCTGTCATGGAAGCAATCAGACATGTGCTGTCCTGAATAAAAACAATTCAAGCAGTGTACCCAACTATTCCAAGCTTAAACAAATTCCTCCTTCCTTACCGTGTGTGCCACTCCACCTCGTCTTTTGCACGCTCCTTGCGAGCAGCTCTTTGTTTCTCTTCTAATCTCTCCTTCTCTTTGCTTGCCACATCTAACCAATGTTTCAAGAGAAATTGGTAATTTAGCAAAAAAGAAACAAAAATGCAGAAAACACAGGAAAGACCAGAGAAATGAAACAGAATTAATTTAAGCACAAGAAAGCATTTGCTTTACACAGTCTTTAGCAACAAAACCCTAAAACTTATTTAGAAAAGTGCTGCTAAAAACACACAGCTGAAACTGGAATGTTTTGTGGTTTATCTCTCAGAAGCACTGCCCTGAGACAGCAGGGAAGATCTTGGATTAGGCCTAATAGAGTGATTTTTTTTTCCACTATTTGGCCATGTGTTTCCTCTGACAAACACCAGAGCAGCAGAGCATGTCTGCTCACCACATGTCACTCCAGACAAACTCCAGAGCAAGTGGGGCACATCTGCAGCTCCTTCCAAACTAGCAAACATGGAAACACATCATAACACAGGATAGCAGCCTTGGGATCCACCTGGGATGCATCTGCTCTCCCAGGCTTTTCTGGGAGAAAGCAGACATCATACACTGTTCAAAAGCATGTTCAGTGCACGGGATGAAAAAGAGTTAAGGCTGCTCTGGGAATGAGAAACTGAAGACTGTTTCCTGCATCGACCTCCTCCCTCCAGTCATCCCTCCCCAAACTCACTCATGTACAAGTATTTCCTGCAGCAAACACATACCCATGTTCCCATTCTCCATGTTCCTGATGTCTGGACGTAGCCGGCAGTCTGTGGGAGCCAATATCGCTTCCATGCCCTTTTCCAGCTCATTGAGGCTCACAGCAAAACTTGTGAAATTGTACATCTGAAAAGCAAGTCAAAGGGAACACACAAGTTATTCCAGCAAAGCAGTGCTGGCTTCCCTACAATGAATGGATACAACAAAACTTCCAAGAGAAACTGCTGAGTCAAACCCCTACTGGCTGCCCTGAAGGCAAGGAGAGGTTCATACATCACCAGCTTGATACTTTGTTGGAGAGGAGGAATAAGAAAGGGCAGATGGGGATAGAATCTCCATGACAGCTTTCATTTTTTAAGCAGTCTCAGCTTGTGAGGATTAAGACAGATTTTCTATGATACTGGTATTTAACATCATGATTTTTAGGAAAAAGCAGAACAAAACAAAACCACCCACACCTAACAGACCAAAAAAGTCTTGCTTAAACTATGGAAATGAATATCCAGCTGTCCAGTTACTGCACCTTGTGGCAGCTTGTCTTGGAACAGCAGGGCCAGCAGAAGGGAATGTGTATCCATATTTCAGCCACTCAGTGCAACCATCTCCCAGACAGGTTAGCCTCAGTCTCCAGATGCCCAGCTGCACCCGGAGCATGCATTCCTCATGCCAGCTCAGACACAGCAGGGCTGCTTTCAGCACAGGACTGAAGCAGAGCAAGCTGGAGTGTAATTTCAGTGCAGCAAGAACTGCCAGAGTCTGGTCCTGTGCCAAGGAGTGACACTGCAACAGGGTTCCCTGGATCATTACTCCTGTTCCCCTGGATAAGGCAAGAGCAAGGCAGAGGCTAATTGGAACAGTTACCTGTGATGAGTTTGGTGGCCTACAGTTTATTCTCCAAAGCAATTTACTGCCTGGTATGAACTGCACCGTGTCTTGAACCTCTGGCATATCATCAGCCTCATCATTTTCAGATTTAATATCATCTTCACTCTGAAACAGATAACATTTGGCAGAGGAACAAAGGAACACTGGGGGGTTTCATCTGGGATTCTGAAGAATTTGTTCACATTTAAGATACTGAACACTCCTGTATTTCTGCCTCATCCCTCCTGTTTGCTTTTCCTCATTCTGTATACAGTCCCTCTCATTTTTATCATGTCTTGCTCCTGATAATCCTTGAATAGTCTCCCAACACTTAAATAAAACTTGAATATCTGTTTTAAAAATCAGTAATAGTAATGATAGTAAATTAAGAACTTTCAGAAGTGTTTTCTCCAGCTTCCCTTCTATCTCATGCCATAGTTTAATTTCACCTCACATGACCATTATTTCTTCAGGTGCAAATATGCCAAGACTGAAATTTAAACCAGATCCCAAGTTAGTTCTTAAGTCATAAATAGGGCACACCTGTTTTTGGATATTGCTTCACCATTTGCAAAATATTTGGATATGTGGTTAAAATAAGACAGGCCTCATTTCAGTCTGATCCAGACTCTAATCACAATTATCACTGCCAGTTTTCCCACTGTGAAGACTGTGTCCTTAAGTTTAGGAATATAGTGACTTTCCTTCAAAGTTCCTTTGTTACCAGCTACACTGCTGTACTGCACATATAAAACTCCAATGGCTCAGGAGGCTGCTCTCAGAATCTGAGAGAATCTGACTGCTGCAGGACACAGACAGCAGCATTGTAGAATTTTAGAGGATTTCACCATGAGAACCCATTTAAAACCACAACAACCAGAAGGGAAGTTTGAGGCAATAACATCCTGGAGTGACAGTAACAGTTTCTCACTCCCACCCCCTTACTATTTTCTTTCTGCCCTCTCTGACATAGCTCATTTGTTTCAATCAAAAATACCCTACTAGGTTAAATAGGGCCTGTTTTATACACTAGAAAACAGCTCCATATGGTTAAAAGTCTAATTTCAATCATTTAGCTTGAGTATTCATTATTTAAAAGGACACTTCTAGGCTACTTTCCATGTCAACATCTGGTTTACTGTTAGACAGTTCCCCATCTAAATATAGTCTCAACAGGAAGGAAGGAAGGAAGGAAGGAAAGAAAGAGTTGATTTTCTTAAGATGAACAGAACCTTATTATTTTTCTAAAAGAGTCAAAATATAAGCCTGAACCATGATGGAATCCAGAGCCAAAAGCAAGGCCTGTTGCTCTAAGGTTCTTCTGATGTGAATACTTTTAAAGTTTGAGCCTCTCAACATCAAGAGTGATTAGCTTCTGTTCAACTTTTCATTTTCAGTGAGTAACTGTTGATATAAGGAAACCCAAATTCCTCTAGCAGACACCATTCCTACAAGCTCCCTTCCATGCCAGCAGCTCACACTACGGCCTGCTAAGCTCCAAGTACCAAGTGCCTTCTCACTGCCCGTCCAACTCCTACCAAATGACAGGTTTAACCCTTCATTCACCTAAATAAGATGCTTTGATTTCATTCCTGACATTTCAGAGTCTTTTCTCCCTAAAGAATCCTTCACCTTACCGACTTCTTCTTCTGCTCACCGCCTCTCTTCTCATTCTTTTTGTAGGTCTCATACGTGGTGGGATCAGTGCACCACAAACATTCTGTCCACTTGCCATAGATCACACACAGCTTCTTCCTACTGCAGAGAAAGCAAAGGACACTGAGCTCTTCCCTCAGACTGAGCCTGCTAAGCCAAGCCTTGCAGATTCTGATCTACATTAAATACTCAGCTTCCTATTTCACTGCATTTTATGCTTCTATTTGAAGATTTCACACAATCACAGAATGGGTGATTCTTAGAAAACACAGATGTTTGATAGGCAAAGTAAAGGTTTCAGCTCATTGCAGCCCTCCAGAACAGATCCTCATGACAGTCACATGCTTTTGCCACTGTTAAATGAATGTGGGTACATCAAAGCCAATTATAATACAGATACTCAAGAGTCACAAAACAGGTTTGGGTTAATTAAAAACTTCTAACAACCACATTCTCATTATTTTCAACTGAAGACTGGAATTATGACCGTACAACAGCAAATCATTTGCACCTACTCTGCATTTTCCCTTTATTTCCAATACCTCTCCAATTGGAGAGTTTTTCTAGTAATTCTTACAAATTATTATCCTGGAATCAGGGGGTTTAATACTGACACAGAGAAAAAAACTGGGTTACAAACTACAATACTAGCAACTTCAAAGTCACATCCTCATGGTCACTGTGCCACCAAAAGAAATGCCCCAGTGTTCAAAAACAGAGAGACCAAGAGGCTTTTATCACTTACTGCTTGTCCTGGATGTATCCCTCTACTCTGTGAAGCTCTTTCCCAAACAGTCCACAAGGTTTAAAATTAAGGACACATTTATCTCCAGTACTGTGGAGGAAATAAGTACATGCTTAGAGAGGCAAGCCCCTAAATACATCAGAAAATTTATTTTACCTTATTTAACTTTTTTAATACAGTTACCCGGTGGTTATTTATATATATTTTTAATATATATAAATAAATAAAATTATTGTTATTTAACTATGGTTTATTATCTGACCAGGGCATTAAAAGTGGCACACAAATTTCCAAATTCCACAGAAAGAACTAACAAATTTTGTGCAACTACAGGAAACAGGATTACAGATTTGATGCTATGAGAAGTATCAAACAGCAGCTGGTTGGATTGAAGCTCTTATTTACTGACAGAGCAATGTGTGCAGGAGTAATATTTCTCACAAAATTCCTTTCCTCATCATTTAGAAGGCAATTTATTTTATATAAGTAAAAAGCTTTGATACAGGCAGTTGGCAGAGCACTTGACACTCTTTAAGTTCACATTTCCCAACTCCATTATCTAAACTAAAAAAAGTGACAAATCACAATCAACACCATGGAGGTCCAACCTGCCTCTGGCAATTGTTCCATTTAAAGGTTTTGGATTTAAATTTAATTATTCTCTGGCAACAGAGCTGAATTTGGATGGGCAACTCACAAATGTAAAACCTTTGCTCTCCATAGGCCATCTGGCTTTGTGCCTTTTCATTAATAATGTGACAGTAGGCCTAGGCCTAGGGATAGTTTGCATTTCTCAGGAAAAGGAAAAAAAAAACAACCCCACAAAAAGACAAAAAAACCCCCACAAGACTTTGGAGCTACAAAACAAAGCTTGTGTGTCTCACAAAAATCAAAATCTGCTCTGTAACACAAATGACCACAACAATCCCTACAGCGATGGGTTTATGATCAGCATTACCTGTGATTTACAATTTCTACCACTCCATACTGTTCCAACCACAGTTTACCAATAATTACATTATGTACACAACAGGTTGGATTTGTCCATGTGTAAGCTTCATTGTGCCTGTCAAGCAAAGAAGAGAAAGAAATTATTTTCTTGAGATGGAAACCTGTTTTCAATTCTGTTCATGGCAGGGCAAAATATTTAGCACTCCTCTGAACATCCAGCACTCAGCTTCAAAACAGAAGAGAAACAGATATTTCTTTACAAGCCAACAGTGTGTTGTATCCAAGCATTAGTGCAAATTAATAAAGTGATATTGCTCTCATTCTTCTCCTTTCTCACTTAAGTTTTACAATTGCTGTGTTTTGGATTACAAATTTCAGCTCAACATAAAGAGCAGTCCAGGAATTCATCCTTTTCATTTGCATTTTAAATTTTTTAAGTGATAAAACATAGTATTTGCAGGAAAACCAGACTAATAAACTAATGCCTAACAGTGTCTTCTATTCAACTGCTGCTGCAGCAGTAAATTGTATAACTGATTTCCACAAAAATGCCACAAGTTTTCTCATCAATATTTGAGGCCTGTTCCAGTGCCACTGAAGGTAATTTTGGGGGTATGATTGGTTTCTTCTTTTTCAGTTGGTTGTTTAACACCAGTGGGGCACAACAGCACTATTGCAAGCTCCACAAACGCGACATTTTGAATTCAGTTCAAACTACACAATCCTTTCCCCAAAGATTTACTGAGAAGGAAAAATCCTAGAACTGATTTTCCACTTGGTTTTATTTTTGGTTTATTTTTTTGTGAAGAGCTTTTAGGATGACTTAACAGATTCTAAATCCTTAAAAGACATTATTCCATAAATGATCAAAAAGTCAGACAACAGGATTCAGAGTCAAGGCCATCTATTCACACTCATCTTTCAGTGCTGGTAAGGGAAATACTGAAGTTATCTGGTAGGCAATCAATCCATCTTAGAAAAGCTTGTAAACTCTGTTTTAACAGAAAATACAGCAAAAGCAGTGTTCTCTGTTAAAAGTGCCTTGTACTAATACTTCCAGTGAGTATGGAGAGAACACTTCAATATAATGTTTCCAACCCATCTATCCAGCACAGCTTTTCCAGTACAGAGAAATAACAAATCATTGAAGTTGCACTATTTCCCACAGCCTTTTTTCTTCAAGAACAATGACTACTCTTCAGCTTGGGGAAAAAATACCAGAATCCCTCAAATTCATCCCCCAGCCTTTAGACATAGTTTTATTCCTGAACTATTCTGACACCAGAAGCTTTACAGCATAAACCAAAACACAACACAAGACACTTATGGTTAGGGCTGATGAATTGAAGCACATTTTGTGCTGGAGAAGTGAGGGAGAAGTGTCTTCTAATGCTTTGAAAAATAGTCATGGTTAACATAAAGGCACAATTTAATACTGACTCACAGCTTTGCTTCCCAAACAGCTCCTTGTTCACTCAAGCCTTGAGCAGTTCTCAGACTCCTCAAAGCAAGAGAATGGTCTGAATCACAACACTGAGAGGCTCAAAATTTGATTTCAACTTCTGCTGCTAACTTGAAGCAATTATTTAAAATAAATGCTTTAACTGTTTATATTCTAGTTTAAATCTCAGCCCTGATTAGGCTCAGCAAGAATCTTAATAGTTTTCTAAAGAAAGGCTCTCAAGGAACAAACATTATTTTGGTAACACCTGCATTTGCACTAACATTCACAGTTCCTTCTACATTCAGAAGAAATTTCCTTTATTTCCATCACCATTTATCTCCAAGACCAGTTCATACTTTCATAAACGTTGGAATATTAGATGCCAATAGCTGAAAAATTAAACTACTTCCAAAAGAAAGTACAGGAAAAGTCAATGCTTGCTATGGCAGGCAAGTTTGTTATTGAAACCAAATGCCTAGAACTTTCTTAAATCAGTATTTCAAAATCACCCCAGAGTTAAGCCTCAGAAAAGCTTTTATAAAAGCACCAAATCCAGAATACTTTATTTGCAACTGTTCTAGTGCATCCTGATGTCCCACTTGGGAAAGCTCCAGTTTGTGCCACCAGCACAGAAAACAACTCGGGGGACATCATGTAATTAATGAGAGACAAGCCTGGGAGCAATCTGGGGAGGCATTCTTGATTTTAGTAGGAAGCTGATCCTTCTCTGGAAGTGGCAAACCTGACAAGTTTCTCTGTTCCCTTACCACACAGAACAGTTATTGTCAGATGCAGCTCTTTCCACACAAACCACCAAAACCAACAGCCATACCAAAAATTGAGATGAGCATGAACAGCCCAGTAAGATAATTTTATCTCTATATTTAAATTTTACATGGCTTCACATAACTAGCTTCCAGTAGCAACCAATTTGTAAGAAATGCTAATTTTCATGGTGCAAAAACAGGGTCAAATCGCTACAGCTATGGAAGCCTAACACAAATTTTAAAAAAACAGTTCTGAACTGAAGCAGTGAAAATTAACTTGTAAATCAATTCTTACAACCTCTTCAGCAAGGGGTTTTTAGGTAATCACCTCTGAGAAGCCAACAGGGTCATTACAGTAAGTAAAAAAAGTTATTTACTTCTCATACTCACTTCAGAAGCTCCAAAGTAATTGTTCCCCGAGGTTCTGCTTCTATACTCTTCCCCCAGAATTTTAGTTTGGGATAGATTGATCCATGAAATATGAAGTCCTTATTGAGGCCTTCAGAATAAAATGCACTAATAGGTGGGTGGTGGCTGACTTGTTCAGATATAAACCTAAATCCTAAGTCCTCCCTGGCAACAACAAAAAAAGAGCATTAAACAGTAATTGTATTTTTAATATTGCAAGAGAAAAGAGTTGATAATCTAAAAAAAATTGAAGTATTTTTAGATTAAACTGAAGGTGAGATTTTTTTCCTTTTCTAGTTACATGACACATTTACAATTCATTAAATGAAAGGATTTCTACTCTGAACACTTTCTTTTTATACTCCAAACCAGATTTCTACCCAGAAAGGCATCTGAAGAAGTTTCACTGAAATAACTCATGAAAATACAGAAACCCTTTGGGCAACATGAAAAGGTCTGACAGAAAATTCCTTACTGCAGACATATCACCCATTTATTTGAGGAAGCTAAAAGTCCTTCAGACTAATTCCTCTATCTGACATGATCAACAAAATAAAATTTAAATTAATTAATAGCCTCTGCTCAGGAAGTGTCTTTGGCAGAAGAACATGAACCAATTTTTTCTCTAAATAATTCAAAGAATACTCTGCCTAAACTTAGAAATAAAATTACTAGCTTTTGAAACAACTTCGCAGAAGGTTTGAGATAGTTTGAGGAAAAGAATTTTAGCTATACTCAGAAATATACTTCAGTGGGATTTTACTAAAACCAAACCGTGGGAGAGTCTGCTAACTCAAGAACACAAACAGCCCCAGCTCCCAAATTAAAATAATTACCTACCTGGTTAATTCATAGGTTTCTCCTAACAGTGGGTTAAATGGTTTGCCAGTTCTCTCCCACTGAGAAGCTACAGCAGAAACTGCAAAAGCAGCTACAGCCTGTAAGCAAATTAAAAACACATTGTTATGAGAATAGTGCACTAAAACTCTAAGTTTAATGTACTTTATTTGTTGCACATTACAGTATTTATTATTCCAAAAAGGAATTGCTTTATATTGCTTAAGGCAAAAATATCTGTAAGCCATAGAATAAATGACATGGAAGTAGGGAAATATAAGCACTTATTAAAAATCTCATTTTCAACAGGAATTATTTTCTGTGGTAAATTCTGCCAGATTACACTCTGCCTCACCTACTTCTAGAAGATTCTAGTTTTTTAAATCTACTTTCCCCCTACTTCGACTGGCTCCACCCTCAGCTCATTAGGAACAGAGCCTCACTTTCCTAGTGCCATATAAGAACTATTTCTAGCACAAATGAGACTTCTTGAACCAGGCCAGCAGGTTCAGGTGACACTGAGGAGCTCCTGCAATCTGGGAAATGGAGGTACAGACTACACAAACACAGGATCCAAAATAAACACTCCAGTTCCACTTAGGTAAAACCAGAGCTGTGAGCAACACCAGCATAACCTGATGCACAAAGGTGTCACCATATTCACTTCCTTGGTGTGAGACCAGCCAGGTACTGCATCCTACTCCTAGTAATGACCAGCTTTGGAGAAGAAAAGGGTGGTAAATTTGTCTCTGTCACAACAATTCTTCATTCAGGAATTTAAAAATCATGAGGCCACTCAACAAACCAATTTAGAGTGACATAAAGCCAAGATTTCATCCGCACAACACATAAAACCACAAAAAAAGTCACGGTGTCTAATTAAAGAAATTAGTTGAGATCACTAGGTAAGTCAGTTGTGGCACTTTCCTTTCAAACTCTGCACAGCATGGAGGGGCAAAGTGTCACAAATATTTGACACAGCCACGATGAAAGAAAAAACTCATCTTGACAGACTTGGGCATTCTTACAGTAGCCCCTCAGAAAGAAATACACTCAAGTAAGAAACTGCCCTAAAATCAAAGAAAAAAACTTCTTGTGAATTATCCAGAAGGTGGTGGGGGTTCTTACCTGCATTCTTTCCAGAGGATCTGCATGACTACAAGCCTTATTGATGAGGTATATATGCTCCATATACTCTGTTATCCTTTGAAGGAAACTCAAGGGCTCGTTGAAGACAATGGGCATCGTAATCTTGGACAGCTCCTACATAACCAAAGGGAAAGTTGACTTCTTAGACACAACACTAAGTTAACAACTGGCAACAACAAGAATTTTGAAAATAGGTTGTGGGTGAGCTTATTTATAGTATTCCCCAAAGGATATTTGGCAAGCCTGAAGCAGACCTCCAAGTGCTACAGCTGAAAGGGGCTGGAAGCACTGCAGAGCCCTACTTGCAAGCTAAAATAACAACTGAAAACATTGATCCAGCTAACCTAATAAATTCACACAGAATGTTACCTTCACTGCTGTGCTCTGTGTAAAGCAGAAGAGGTTAAAATTTCCCTGGGTAGCAGCAGTAATGTGCCAACCAGCTCTGTGCTGATTCTGAAGTGCCACACACTCCTTAGAAACCCTCACATGCTCATTTGCATAAAATCTACCTATTGTACTGCAGCAACCACAAATTATTTTTTGAAAGGAACAGTTACATAAAGAATAGTATTTGAATTGTTCTAACAGATTTTAGTGGCATTATTTAGGCAACCTGTTATCTGTGTCAGACCATTTCTGGTTTCCCGTGTGGATACAAGACAGACAGGAAGTTCACACAGATTTCCAGCACCCCAGGTCTTTTACTACACCCAAGCAAATTTGGCTGTTTAATTATAAAGCTGCATTCATGACTGAGCATTAAAACATTTATGTAAGTGTTTAAAACTTAGCAGAATGCCACCAGATGAAGTTAATGCAACATTTTCCTCACCTTGACACAGGTAAGGGAAGAAAAATGTTAACTTTAACTAACTTAAACTGCTTTGGTCCAAGCAAAAGATTTGAGTAGATAGGTCACTCATCCCACCAAAAGGAGTTTTGAGAGAACAACTGTATCTCCTAGATGACATGAATCAATAAAATGAATTCCAAAATCACACTTTGTTAAGTAAAGAATAAAAAAGAATCAGATAAGAGAGTATCATGTCAATCAAACATATTTGACTGTATTTTAATGGCTGTAGTCTAGTTCTTAAAGGACAGCTTCAGATATGCCAATCCACATGCTCCAACAGCTAAAGAAGATATGGAAATAGTACTGTTAATAAATAAATGTTGAGATTTTGGGAGTTACAGTTTAAAATTGTTTCCTAGAGAAAAACAAACAAACAAACAAACAAAAAAAAACCAGCACCAGGTGTTAAATTCTATGTCTTGATGTTTAAGCAATAAAATTAATCAGCTGACATTAGGAGACCTAATACGGATGCCTCATCCAAGCTAACTTACCAGTCCAATGCATTTTTTTAATATGCTCCACACACTAAAATCACTTCTAGAAAACATTGGGGCAGGTAATGATGTCCTGTAAGGAAAAAAAAAAAAAAATCCAACTGTCATTATCAGCCCATTAAACAACAAGTCATTTTCTTTTTGTTGAAGCAACTTATAAAGGAAGCAAAGCATCACCCCAGGCTCGGCACAGGAGGCAGACAGGTGAAATGACTTTCCAATCCCAGAGAATTACCCTGTGCACGAGAACAGCAATGCCCCAAAAGGTGTGAGCCAGCACATGCTCACCTCTCATTTCCTATGCAGCTCTATATGTTTACCTGTGTCTCTTAATCCCATTTTCTTGTATCTCTGTCTCTCCATTATGCTTTCCAGTCCTATTGCTTTCATGTGGACCTAGATCCAGCACTTCAGGAACTTTATGATTTGCTTCTGAAAAGTCTCCCGAAGAATTGTCAGAATCAAAGCCTGTTTAAAAACCAAAAGGCAACAGTTTTCTCAGGAACCTTACCATGCCACAGAGTGCCACTCACATTTTACAAGTCTCACACATGAAGTACACTTAGATAAGTTAGTTTATTTCAAAGAGTATCAGAGTGAAAACCCTTATTAAGTGACCTAATTTCCAGGAGCATTATGAGCCAACTATTGCATTAGAATCAAGAATTATCATTTTTCACACTGCTGAATGAATATAAAACTCATTTAGAATCTTAAAAGCTCTTGAGTAGCTCCTAATCAGATTAGCTGCATTGTCCCTTTTTCAGAGCTGCAATATAATTACAATAATTTGTTTCAGTTATGTAGTTTTCCTCAAAGACCTGAAATAAATTAAACTTACACTGCTAATAGGCAAGGAGAAAATGAAAAAAGAAAACAGAAAACAGCCATTTCACAATGCAGGGGCAAACACCAGGCAACTGAGACCACAGAAATGTAGGATATTGAACTTCTTTTTATCATCCATATATGCAAACCATCTAACACTTCCCTAATAGTTGCAGCAGGAACATGTGGACACCAGGATGAATCATCACTTGAGCTCTACAAGGGACCCACAGCCTGACCTGCAGGAGCTGGCTGCATTTCCTATGTCCCAAATCCATCCCCTTGGTCCAGAGCTACTGGAAACACCATTGTAACCAAACCCCAGCTTGCAGCAATGTGCTTGGAACAGCTTTAATCCCCAAAATGTTAAACCAGCAGGAATCTGTAGAACCCAACTTGTGTAATCAAGCAGCCCTAAGTAAAAGTTGGACTAAACCAACAATTCCAGTCTAATGATTATTAGTCATATAAATTACACACATAGTAATATAAATAATGACAATTTTTGCATGTGTCTTTGAGTAAGACGATTTTAAAAGCATTCTGTGTACCTCTACACATACCCTTGGTCTCAATCAACAGCAAGAGGCCTTCCCTCAGTGCTGCGACCCAGACTGACAGCAGAAACAAACCACTTGTAAATCACAACAGCACCACCACAGAGCACCCTAAAATGATCAACTAATGCAATCCTTCACAACCACCACTGCAGTACAACAGAAAACATTGCTGATCAGTGTAATAAAGGAACATTTTTGCTGAAATTAATTCTAAGACCATTAAGTCCTGAGTGCCAAAGGAGTGAATTCTTCCTCAGGACTGACTTCAGTTTCCAGCTTCCAATTTAAGAGTCACAATCAAAAAGTAACATTAAATGTGGGTATTTGCTGGCATAAAATTTTTGCCATGGTTTTAAGGAATACCTAACAAATTTTGCACTCCTGTCATTCCAGCTGTCACAACCTGAGCAGCCCCTTGTCTTTTGTACTGAGCTCCCATCACACTCAGCTATGGCCTGTCCCAGAGTCCAGCTGTGGGTACAGAAAGATTCTGAAATATTACAAAGCCTGTAAACACTCTAATGGAATAAAGAAATCAGTTGTGAAAAAGATAATTTCCATTTTAAATAGACTAAAATGCTGTGATCCTCTGCCATTAACTTTTTTACAAAGCAGTACTTCCACTTTATTTTAACCTCTCCAATGGCTGCTTTTGCTGTATTAGAGCAATTCATGCAAGACACACATTTCAGAAACAAAAAGATGCACTTTTTTCAGGGATGAAGACCATGGCAATAACATTCAGATCTGCACCAGGAAGTCCCAGTGATATGATCTTATTTGGTAAACAGCAGATGTAATGGGTGATGTCATGTCTTGCCCTGTCTCTAACGTTTTGAAGTCACAAGAATGTAATTATACAGCAATAACCACACCTTGGCACTCTTGGTACTCAATTGGAAAGCATGACAGTCACATATAGAGTCAGGTCATTAAAATGAGGACTACCCTGAAACACCTGTCTTTAAAAAACCTCCAGGAAACTCACAACAAAATGCTTATGATTTTAAAATAGTATTTTTAACCATATATTAGCCATTTTGGAACCTGTTACAGTACAAGCAGCAAAATCACTTATTAGCTTAACTGTAAGTTGGGAAAAAAAAAAAAAAAAAAAAAAAAAGAGCTTTTCGGTACAATGCCCTCACCCAAAAAACTGATCAAGCTCACACAACACAAGGAACAGTATCACTTCAATGAGATTAACACCTAAATGTAAAAGTACAACTTCACAACAGGAATAATTCACTGGTTTACAGGGGAATAGTTCTGAAAAATGTTACTGTAATTTCGGTCTTTACATTGTACCTGAAACCCTGCAAATCCTATCAAACAGTTGTTGTGTTATCCACATTAGTGTTTCTGCTTCCTATGATTCAGAATTGGTTTGTCCTGTTCTTGGAAAGCACAACAGGAATTTAGATTCAAGTATATATATTATTTATGGACAACAATATGTCAGTGGTAAGTAAATAAATGCCAATTCAAATGAGTGTCTTGCAGACAAATAACAAAAATTAAATCCCTGCTCCAGAAAAGGAAGTACATCAGAAGGGTAAGTTTGCTTTTATTGGACTGCACTTTCACCTAATTACTCGGAAAAAAAAAACCAAACCAAAACCACTGTGGAACATAGCCAGATAATCAGAGACTTTCATCTATGCTTTCCACATCTATGCTTTCCACCTTAGCATCACATGACTTTTCCACTCTAAGTCCATTGAGAAAGTTCCAGAAGATGCTTCTCAGTGAAGTTCTAGGTATTATGGTTCTATTAAGAACTATCCAGACACCATTTTATGCAGACAAAATAGATCTGGAAGAAAAACAGCTTACAGAAATGGTTTGTTGTAGTTTTTTTAAGTTCCAAAAAGAGCCTTACACCAGCTGCCAATAAAGCTTTGAACTTGAGTAGGTAAGAGTTACTTACAGGACAGTTTTCATACTGAAAAGCCACTGGGAGTGAGGATAAAAATGGAGATTTAAAAGGAGGACAGGGGACCAGAGACAGAACAGTTAGCTTAATTAGAAGTGCCACTTACATGCCTAAAGAGTGAAACAAAAGCTTTTAAAAAGTCTTAAACTTTCAAAGTGAAATACTCAAGTTGGATGCCAACATAAATCTATTTCAAGAGCTTAAAGAAAAGTGACTTGCCAGTAACTTTAGTTCTCTTAGCCTTCCTCTTCCACATCCTGCAAATGAAACAAGTCCACTCAGAGTGTGCTGCACATGAGCCAAGGCAGCAGAGGCCCTGGTTCTGAGTCACGGACAGAGACACGAGACCTCCCCTTTGGACAGTCAGCAACCTCCCTGAGTACTAATTAAGCCTTGTCAGCCAGGGCAGAAAGGGGATCAAAACACCTTGGTTCTGAGAGCCTTCAGACCCAAAAAAGGCATAAGGAATAAGATAAACATGCTGGAAGTGCAGACGGCAAGTGAAGCAAGAGGTATTGTTTTTCTTTGCCAGAAATTAACCCTTCTCCACTTTCCAAAATAAGTCCATTGTCACAAGCTGTAGCTGGTGGAAGCAGGTTGGCCTTTCACAACACCTGCAATACTTGCAGAGCCATTGATTCAGTCTGATCCAGACAGAATGAAAATATAGCAGCTTGGCAGATAACCTCACTTCCTACTCCCCACACAACATAAAACAATATCCTCACAAAAACACCTGGCTGGATGAACCAGCTGAGTCTCATGGGCACAGAACATTTCAATGGAACTGCAGGCTGATACTTAAAAAAGCAAAATTAAACTATTCATGTTCTCCAAAATAAATTACCCTGGTAAACAGCCAAGCATTTTCCTGCTTTGTGGCAGCACTTTCACAAAATGCTTTGGCAGAAAGATACCTGACAATATCAATGAAGGTTACAGCTCTAAAAGAGGTCCCTGATGGCACACAGTCTTTACAAAGTCTGTGATGACAGTAACACACCCAAGGTGACACAGATCAAAGCTATATGCTCCTTGTCTCACAGAAAAACTCAAAGAATCTGAAATTCATTCAACGTTTGACCACCTTTATCCTGACCCAGCCTCAGAGAAGGTGGCCACTGGAATCTGAGAAAAAGCAGATTCTTGACAGCTGTGATGTCTGGAATTAATGAGATCACAGGTAACATTCCCAAGGGATTCCCTAGGGGGGTACTAATTCATGAGGTAAGGCTGTCAAGTGTCAGCAATGCTAATAACCTCTGACTGCAAAGAAACTTCTCCCCATGGAAACTCTTTGTCACCAACTCAATTCATCCCCTTGATTCATCAATACCCCAGTCCATGCTGCACCTCTGCAAGTGCCATCATCATCAGTCAGGGACAAACCACGTGCCAGAAGGATGATTCCCAGCCACACAGCACACAATTCCCTCCCATGAGCATGTCTTCTGGATGAGATGGGGACAGAAGCAGGAAACTTCTCAGCCAAGGAGTTAAATCCAGCACTACAAAAATCAGGGGTCTCCTTAGGAGAGATTCATATTCTACAAGTGGATGTCATTAATTAATAACTATGAAAAAGCTGTGACTTCCTCAAGGAGTGAGTCCATACTACCTTAAAGGAGGCAGGAAACTCTCTGGGCTGCTGCTGAGTGTGCGGCAGAATTCTGGAGCAACTCCCACAGAGTCCAAGTGCCCTAAGCCTGGTTTACTCCCTAAAGGACACAAACCCAGTACCCAGTTCCTAAAATCAGTGAACACATTGCAGCTCCTTCTGGGAAGACCAGGGCCCAGGACTCAGCAGAGCAAGAGAAAAGTATGGTGCACGCACTATTTTCATCTCAACACTAAAACACAGCTAGAAAATGTGCTTGTTCCTGGCAGCCACATCCCAATCCTAAACTTTGAGCAGATTAAGCACATCTGAAGGCAGCTTCTACCCTTCTACTGATCTGACCTAAAAACAAGGAGAGCATCCCTGGAAAAAGCAGACCAAGGAGCCAGCCAAGGGAACTTCAGGTTTTTTTAATCAAAATTTAGAACCTCAGATCCTGGAGCTTTCACTAAGAAACCTAGAAGCTCACCTTGGCTCAGAAATGAACATGATTGTGGACTTGATCTCCATCTAGCATGTCCAGACCATTCAAAAACTAAGAGACAGACAGGCACTACCAGGACCCATTAACACCTAAAAAATTCACTAAAGCACCATGTGAAACATCCACAGTGTTAGCAGGAGCAGAGAGTTACTACAGACATCAGCAGCCAAGGAACATGAATGCAGAGCCCCATTTACAGCTGTTCTTGGCATCACATTTCTGAATGACCTGGACAAGATACAGCTACAAAGAACTAGGTCTGACTTCACTAGGTCTGTGTAAGTAACTCAAAGTGTCAGCATCTCCTAAGGCACCCAGCTGGAGAAAGGGATTGAGCACCTTGAGTTCTGAGGAAGAAAAAAATCTGAAACAAAGTATTCCAAACCTAGCGCTGCTCTTAAACTAAGTACCAGGCTCCAAGAAACACATCTAACATAAATATAAATACATATATATTTATATATAAAAACTTATCTCCTGCCAGCACATTCCCCCCTGTGGAAGAATAAGATGAGGATGGAACAAGGAGTGCTCACAGAACTGACACACAACACCCCAGTTCTGAGCAGTCAGCCGTGACTGCAGGTACAAGAACAGCTCATGCACAATAGCTCAGTCACCACCACCTGGAGCACTTGCAGGGGGAATCAACCTTTTGAGGTAGAGGGGGAAAAAGAAAAGGAAAGAGGACAAAACCAGAGTGTGTAAATGCAGATGAGTCAAACACCAAGAGCTGTGCAGCTCTTCAGCAAGGGACAAAGGAATGCATCACCATCAAAGCCGCACAACACAGACCTCATGTTTAGAGGCACATTTCTTTTCACACCTTTTTCAGTGGAAAAAAAAATCTAGTTCATTTATGGCAGTGACCCTGAGCTCTTGAAACTCAAAGATTATTAATGGCATACAGAAACAACCCATTGTGTTTTCAAGATTTTAATGGTACAATGGTTTGATTTTACAGATAAATTTAGAGTACTAGTCCCCATCACTCTTAGCTGGCATGAATGCAAACCAAATTTCCTTCTCTCCTCTGTGACATAGTTGTGACAAGTCCTGTACAGTCTGCTGTCAGTCACACTGCTTCACCCAGCCCCCTCTGTTTACTCCTCACATGAATTTCCAACCAACCATGTCTAAGTTACCTTACCCACTTCTATCTACCATGCTACTTCCATTCCTTCAGCTTTCACACTTATCATTATTCTCTTTTCATTCCTGTGATTTTATATTAACCACTCAGTATTTCTCATTTCACCTCTGCTACAGGATTTCTCAAGAGACATTTCAGTGGAAATGTTTAAAATTGTTTGAGATCTTTAAGAGGATTTTCTTTTTCTTTATTAAAATACTTCAAGCATTTTATTTCACCACTAAAGCCATCTAAAGCTCTTATAAATAACTATTCATCCTTATTAGTTGAAAGCAAAGTACTATTTGATACACTGCTCAAGTGTGAAGTGATTCATGTTTGCTTTTTTAGAAAAAATAACATTGCAAAGACTTTTGGCTCCCTATCTTGAAAACATACATTTACAGCAATTTGTTTCTGGCTAGAAAAACATTTTCTACTTCAATTCTTTAGGATAAGTTTTCCATTAAAATAAAAAAATGAATACAATAAAAATAAAAACAACCCACAGGAAATATTTCACCTTTCAAAAGGTCTGCTTCTCAAGCTGCTATTAAATTGATTTTCACAGAAAATGAAAGCAAGACCTGGCCACTAAAGGACTGTTACAGTGATGAAATAATAACTGGCATTAAGCTTTAACAAAAAACCCCTCATTTTCAAGCCTGAACACGAGCTACAATTTTCCTTTTCTACTTTTCAGAAGACAGCACTGCAAGTTTTACCAACACAAGCTTACTTTTGATTTATTATTAACAGCTATATATTACCAGCCCCTTACCACACACACAATGCAATTTATAGGGGTTTTCTTCCCCTTGGCACTGTGCCCATCACTCACCCGTGACGGCATCATAAAACTCTTCTTCACTGTTCATCCTTCAGTGTGAAATCTCTGTGCAGCCAGTGCAGCTCTCTCTAATGCATCGTTGAATTTGATTTAGAGATTAAGTATCTGTGTGCTGTCAGGGTCTTCTTTTGCAAATACCCAGCTGTTTCAGATGATCTATTTGACAAGACAGGGAAAGAGAATTAGCAGCTTCCACATTTCTCCTGTGTATGAACACTCACACTTGACAAACACTAATTTTCCTGTTTCTTCCCATGGCAAAACATGGATTTTTGCATTCCTAAGTAAACAGCTTTCTTTGATACCACAGTAATTTTGAAGGCAACTACTACCTGCCACAAGAACAGCTGATTTACTGCACCACTCCTCTCTCTGTATAAACACTTCATACACATTACTGTAAAATGTATCTTATCTACAGCAAGTTAAATTTCAGGCAAGTACAGCTAGAAAGAGCAGAGAACTGACAGAAGAAAAAGCCAGCTGGCAAACCAAAAATTCTCCTTAGCAAGAGGATAAGCCTTTCTGCATCCTTGATCAAGAAAGCTGGGAACAAGAAAGAACCTTGGTATCTCAAAGATTGACCACTGCATGAAAATGTTGGGTCTGACTCTACATCATGCAATCAATAGGTAGTGACCCTGAGAGAAGTTTTGTCAGGCTGCTGCTATGCACTCTTGAAGAGACAACTGGAGATTTTTCCCTCTAGAAGGAATGTAAAGAGCCAACAAAATTTTTCTCAGTAGAACCACACACTCTGCAAATAACTTACAGATTTATGTAGCATTCCAGCTCTACATTATGGATAGACTAAATTAAGATTTTTTTCCAGATGGTTGGCAATGGTGTAACGTAAATATTTTTACCTCACCCAATTTTAGTTTAAAGAGAAGAATGAGAAAATTTCATTTTCACTCTGACAAATGTTCACTGGGTTCCAACAACAAGCCAAGTACACAGCAATAAATGACAGCATGGCAATGCTATCGATATCTCCTCCAAAACAACCTCAATCTGTCAGTCTCAATTTTTTCTGATCCTGAAGATTCCACTGCTTTTGTGACAGTAGTTTCTCCAGAGTAATTATAATTTGCACAATTCCATTCCAATTAAGAGAAACAAAGCCAGAAGTGCACTCTGCTCCTAGGAGAAGAGTTTACCATGTTTGAAGCCAATTTCTTCTTTTTCTCTGCAAGAAACCAGACTGTGTTTCAAGTCTTTTTCTCCTCATTGCCCAGAACAAAAACTGTTTGAATGTCTCACATACATACAGTTCTTCTAACTGTCCATTCAGAGGGAGAAGCTAAACCAGCCCATTATGGGACTCACCTAAGTTAATTAATTTAGTGTTTGCCTTAAAGTGTTTTATGTCTTTCAAGGATAGCTTTTTAGTATGTCACTTTTCTCTTAGGAACCTCCCATTCCCTTGCTACTACAGGATCTTGTATCAATCTCTGCACCAGCAATATCATATTTACAAGTCCTCACCCTCCAAGTATCTTTGAATATGCAAGATATTTATGCTTTCAATTGTCTGCAAGCATTGCATCCTTTTAGCAAAACAGCTACCAATATTTCTTATATATGTAAAAGACACAGCCCTCTCACAATCAGGACTACAACTACATTATTTTCTCCATGTTTCCTTGCATCTTTTCTTTTTCAATTTAGTCTTGTATGGAAGGCACTAAAAAATAAAAATTATGCCTTACAAAACTGTCAAGTATCAGTAAGAGCCTTAGAATAAATAAGGTCATACAGATGAATGCTAGTTTCTCCTCTCCCCTCTCCTGCACAATAGTAATTGCATTACAAAAGCAACCCACAGTGTTTCACTCCAGAGACAACTAAGCTTTCCTATAAAAACACTTACCAAGCACAAATGAAGTGACCAGAAACAGAGACAAATAAAAAGCAGAGTAATGTTGTGCTCTCCTGACATCTACCTCACACCACACCTGAAGCTCACTGCTATTTGAAAGTTCAATCATATGCCTGTAAGTTATATACAAAATATTCATTGAAATCACTTTAAATAATTACAGTCACAAATTGTC
The DNA here is from genome assembly GCA_013401135.1 of Cettia cetti. Classification (NCBI taxonomy): domain Eukaryota; kingdom Metazoa; phylum Chordata; class Aves; order Passeriformes; family Sylviidae; genus Cettia; species Cettia cetti. The sequence goes on from VZUI01044857.1 coordinate 173,475, forward strand.
CTAAGGTGTTAGGAACATTTTAAAAAGGAAAAAAAATAATATGTTTTGCTGAGTTACACTAGGAATAACTGCCCACTTGTATCACTTCTTTTACATTCAGTTCTTTTATACAGCAGAGATTAACATGAATTTGCATGTAGCTGAACACACAGTGATAAGAGCACTCAGCTTTCACGAGCCAAAAAGCTGGGATTAAATCTTGTTCTCTTACTAAGAGCAACAGCAAAAGTTACTTTTAACTAGGCTGAAATACCAAAAGACAAAAACAGCCTGGTGGCTTCATATTCAGTATCTGTATTTCCTCCTCCATTCCCCGATACTCCCAGAAGAATTCACCTGCACACCAGCAAGGGTGGTTATTAGCAGCTTTTATCAAAATTGCCATGGAAAGAAGGGTGCCAGACAGACCTTCAAGAGCTCAGGACCAGCTGCTGTCCTGGAAAATCTTTCATAAAGCATAAACATCCTGTCATGGTCTCACCTTTCAGTCCTACGGTGCAGAAGAAACAAAAAGCCTATTTGGGCATTTTCTTGCATCCACAGTAATCAATAGGGATGTAACAAACAGGTTTCCATACAGACTTCACTTGCTGAGAGAACACTGTTCCAGCAGTTGAGGTTTGCTGGTTTACAGGCTAAAATTATCTTAGTGGGCTTCACTTTCCAGGCAGGGCCAAGGGGCTGAGCCTGAGTGCCCAAGACTGAGACGCCCAGAAATGTGCTTTTCCTGGGGATCTCAGCCCAGCTGCACTCACCAAACCATCTTATCAGTAACAGGGAAAAGCTGCAAGTAGGGGCACCTTAAGAGAACTGGAAATTCCTCATTTAATGATGACAACACACCCCTGACCACAACCAGTACAGATTTTGTGGTTTACAGGATATGCAACAAAACTTATCTACTTCCTCATATGTTAAGGCTAGGATAGGGTACGATCTAATTTGATTTATTATGGGATTTGTGTGCATGAGTACAAAAGGCTACATTTATTTTTATATCACAATAATTTCCCTACAGGAGAAATGCTATTTTTGAAGCTCACACTGAAAGACAACAGATAAAAACATCCAAAAAAAGCATAATACCCATCCCAACAGCACAACTTTGACTGGGAAATCTGTACTGCAGCTCTATTATCTTATACTTCACTCTGATAAATTCTCTGATACATTGTCCAGAATATTTACAATAAGATTTTATTCTCTGAAATTGCCTTTAAAGTTGAGCATTAAAGCAATTTATAGAAAACAACTAAGCCTAACAAAACTCACTGAAGCAAGTCTTGAACAAGTTATTTGGGCAGAACCTAGATTTTCTAGTCATTTTGCTTATTTGCAGGCCAACGCCTAAAATATGCAAACCCAAACTAGCTAAGCATAGGATGTGAAGTCAAAAACTTGTAAGAGCTTCTGGCATCTTCTAATCAAAGAACAACTTCTTTGGTTCCTCTGAAATAAGCTTTACACCTTGGTGATGCTGTAAAGCCTTTCACGAACTGGTTAAACAAGATACGATGTTGTCCAGTAACACAATTTAGAATTGCAGGTACCAATGCTGAAATAAAAAAGCCACTTTTGTCCCAAGGAAGAAGCCCCAAAACCTGAAGATGTAAGGGATAGAAATATAACTAACTACAAATCACATGGATACAGACCCTGATTTGTATTTTTGCTGTTAAAAAGTGTCACTGTTAATGCACAACTACTCAAAAGCAGGTTACCTGAAAGGAGCCTACAGGAAAGGTGCAGAGGGACTTTTTACAACAGCATGTAGTGACAGGACATGAAAGAATAGCTTCAAACTGACAGAGAGCAAGTTTAGATTAAATATTGGAAACACTGTCTCCCCTGTGAGGGTGGTGAGGCCCTGGCACAGGGTGCCCAGAGAAGCTGTGGCTGCCCCTGGATCCCTGGAAGTGTCCAAGGCCAGGTTGGATGGGGCTTGGTGCACCCTGGGATAGTGGAAGGTGTCCCTGCCCATGGCAGCAGGTGGAATAAAATTATTTTTAAGGCCCCTTCCAACCCAAACCACCCTATGATTCTGTGACAATCACTAAAACTCCTTTAAGTCCTCATAGTTTATCAGAGAGGATCACACACTCCTGATTGATGACCATGGAGAGCCCCTCTCTTAAAGGATGTGAGGATTTTGCAAAGGCAAAGGAAAAACCAAAGCATGCAGCTGAAGTAAAAACTGCAGAAATACACCCACTGCACACCTTGAAACGGGCGCCACAGAGGGGAGGGAATTACTCAGAACTCCAGAATTCCTCCTTCCAGAACCATGTCTGACACAGGAGAGGTAACAAACAGAAAAGGCTGCTCCTAAACATGAGACAGGTCCCAGAAGGAGCTCAGGAGCAAACTCCCTTCTCCCAGTGACCCCCAGAGCCCTGATGCAGAGAGGCAACAAACTGTTCACACCAGCCCCAGTCCCAGCCAGGGCCCAGGACCGAGCAAAAACAAAGTGGTAGTGGATCTGTCAATCAGCTGGTTGTGAATAATGGCACACAAAGTGGCCTGTCAGGCACAGAGCTGAACCTGTCACTCGGCAGTGACACGTCCCAGGTGATCTGGCTGCCACTAACATGCTCTGCTTTCCAAAGTTCTGTGCAGTGTCCCCTACAAGGTCACAGTCCCTAGCAGGAGAAGGTACACGAATTCTCTTCCAGAAATACACCAGTCCCAGACTCTGCACAGTTCCTATTTTAAACCATTTCCTCCCACTTGAACTTATTTTTAAAACCAGGACAACAAAAGCACAAGACTTTGCAAATCACTTTATAAACTGCCTAATTTGCTCCACGCATTCTGTGACGTGCATGTGAGCATCTCTCTGAGAGGAGATGCACATTCCACCTCTGGGGCTGCTCTCCAAAACCAGTGTGTGGGAATCCACTGCCTTTATCTGGGTAAATTAGTAATCCCCCAAATTTGTCACTTCGTAGGCTTGTTCCTTCTCAAATTTCATTTTTCAGGACAAAAATAACAAAAACAGCCAGCTTATCTCAACCATGATCCTGGATCCTATTACACCAATTAAAGAACCCCAAAAACTTGTATCCCTGTAAGAGTTTAAACCTGTAACTTCCCTAAACCAATTCGACTAGTTCCTCCATCCTAACTTGTTCTTCCAGGTTAACCCTCAACAAAGACCCAGCTGGATAAGCGAAAATTACTCCTCCTTAAAGAAACATTTACATTTCTATAGAAAGACCAGAGTTTTCAATGAGCGGCTCACTGGGCTGGAATGTGGCTTAGCAAGCTCAGGTTTGGAGCTAGCTGGGGACAGCTGCAGTGCCTTTTTCCTCCAGACCTCAAACTGAAATTTCTCCTCATGCAGCAATTCTGGAAAGCTTTGCTGACATCACCCCGCTAAATTAAAAATCCTTTTTTTTTTCTTTGAAAGCACATGTTCTAGCTCTACATGACATATATAACACTTGGTCCTACTCATTACACAGATACTGAATCTATTTGTGAAATCCAGGAGCATTTAAGTAAAACCAAGTACAGAATCAATAAGCAGTCATTAAAATAACCACAGAGGTTCACCAGCATGAGCAGGTAGGATGATAGCATTTCAGTATCCTGGAATTAAGAGTGCCACCAAAGAATTAATGAACTAGCACATTCATCAGCTTTTTCACATGCCTAACAAGGTTTTGCTGGGTGTGTACTTCCACAGTAAATTTTAAAATCATTTAAGTTTTTTAACATAAGAAGAGAAAAACTGCAAGCAATTAAGAAAAAGTAAGAAGAAAAAAAAAAGTCACTTGGGACCTTCCTCATGAAAAACATTTTCATTACTTTGCTATGACAAGGAGGAATGTGAATTCTCAAACTGACAGAGGGCAGGTTTACATTATATATTAGAATGAAATTCCTCCCTGTGATGGTGGTGAGGCCCTGGCACAGGGTGCCCAGAAAAGCTGAAGCTTCCCCACCCCTGAAGTGTTCAAGACCAGGTTGGATGGGGCTTGGAGCAACCTGGGATAGTGGAAGGTGTCCCTGCCCATGGCAGGAGGGGTGGAAAGAGATGGGCTTTAATGTCTGTTCCAACCCAAACCATTCTGTTATTCTGTGACAGCCTGTGTTCAGGATGTACCTTCTGCCTACAAAGAGATTCCCAAAGAGCCAACAGAAGATCAAACATCCACATCCTTCATAATAACACAAAAAATAAGAAATGGGGGAAAAAAAGAACACAAAATCCCCCAGTCTACAACATAACTGGTGGAATAAGAGCCAACCCCATAAACTCTTGAGTTGCCAGCTGAAATAAAACATAGCTGTAGTACTTCAAGGGACAGAAATAAATAACTTGAACTAAAAGATAAATATTCATGTGTATTTAATTCATACACATCTCCTGAAAACATCAAACGCCAGTGTTTCATCTCTGAATGAAAGCTTCAGAAAGGATGAATCTTAATTGACTCATAAAATTAGGTTACCAGCAACACTGGATCTAAAACATCTACAAAAATTAGCCAAGAAGCAAATTTAATTGGCAATTTAGATTAACTGTTACATACTTAAAATCTCTTCAGCCAGAGAAGAGCCACACAGATGGCAGAATCCAGGAGAGGATTTTCTTTACCAAGTGAGATTTGTTTCTTACTCCAAAGTTTGAATGTAATACCATCTGCCAGATGTCTTGGCAAGATAAAGCTCTATCTGCAACCACAGCAAGAGAAGGGCAACTTCCTTCTCAAATCTGTTAAATAAAGTGTGGAGAGGCTGAGTGAAGAGGATCAGCTCAGCCACTGTCACTTTTCCATTTCTTTGGAGATTGCAGCTGTCCCTTCCACAGGTTTTTATGTAGTTGGAAGTTATTAAATGGCCTGGAGACAGTTCAGTGCCAGCACTTGAAACGATGACAAAAAAACTGACCATCTGAAAGCTCAGCTCTGAACAAATGAGCTGAGAGGTTTATGGCAGGCAGAACCATGTTCTGTTCTCTCAGATATACCAATTTTGGGTGATGCTTCACAGGAATTAAGAGACATAAGAGACAACTGAAACACTACAAGTCTTGCTTTCAAAGGAGTAAAGACCACAAAACTTGTTTCTGCATCAGAACAGGTGACAGTAATTGTCCCACACACTAATCACTGCCCCAGCCCAAAGCTCCAGTGCTGCTACCAGAAGCATTATTTATTTAACATAAAAATTGTAAAGATTAATCTGGACAGAAAATATCCTCCCAGAACAGTGCTCAATTATCTATGGAATCAATGGTTATTCCCTACTTTCACTTCAGCCAAAAACTTCTGTTCTACAGCCAAGGTTACTGGCTTTCAGAACTTCATTCAAATCTAACAAACAGACCAAGGAAACTTGATTCCAACAGATTAATATTTTTTGATGCAAAACATTTCATTGAAATTCATATACAATTCTGTAAATGTTCTTCCTTCTTAACACTACCTCAGTATCTGAGGCATTTTTCCACCTGAGAGCATCTGGTACAGCATTTTTCAGACTCTGTAACCTTCCCTTGGAAACTATTTCATGCCCCACGACTGTAAAAATGACAAAATTCTGTTCTGCACACCCCTCCACGCACGATGCAGAACGCTAGGTTTGATCACGAGAGATAAATCAGCTCATTTCTAGCCACACTGTTAAAAAGAATAAATCATTCAATACTGTATTGTAAAACTGGTTATTTCTTAGTTGTTTCCTGGGGATGTTTTATCTTACTTGTAAGAGAGAAGGTGGGAATTAATCAATAACTCCAAGCACAGTGGCTTTGGACTCAAGTGTCAGTAGATACATAATTAATCATTTAGGAACACTTCTCTGAAGATAAAATTAAGGATGCTTGGTTATTTCTCATCATAATGCAACCACCCCTGCAAATTGATCACTGAAGCTTATGAAGAGAGTTACAGCATAAAACATCACTGAGAAAACCCCTAAAACAGCAAAAATAGTTACATGTCCATAGATCTTCCTCCTCAAAGGCAGCTTTGTCTCTGTGGACTCATTCTCTCCAGACAGATGCAGGTGTACATTTACTCTGCACAAGGTATTTTGCAAATAATTTTCACAGAGACTCTTAGACAATTATGGTAGCAATTATATTGCAAATAAAGCAGGAGTATGACAGTGACTAACCCACTGCAAAGCCCTACAGTACAAGAAACCATATTTTTATGCCTACCATCAACTCCTCACACACACAGATTCCACAGCATGCATACAGCTAACAGATTATTTGTGAGGGGGGTTTTAAGATGATACCACAAATCTGCAAATGCTTTAGGAAGTCAGAGTTTATGCTATGATTGTATTGAGTTTATGCTATGATTGTATTTCCGTTAAAGCTGCATTTATAGTAAATACCTACTGGATTCCAGTATAAGGTTGCTACTCCGTTCACTGTTGTCAAGACATTAAAAAAATTAAACAAAATTAACTCTGACTCCTCAAGACAGGACAAATATCTCCATTTAGAGCTCAGTTTAATAAAGAATCCACCCAGCTATCTGCTCAGTGATATTAACCCACTTGGGTAACAAAACATGCACAACATTTTGTTTAAAACAAAATGTGAGCATATACACCAAGTTATTTACACCTCTGAAGATGGGTAGCATTTTTGTTCCACTATTAAACAACCACTCAACAGTTTCGTTGTTGTAGTGCAAAACCTAGAAAGAACCCAGGCATGGGGCAGTTCTGCTCTCCTGAAAAAGTTCTCCTTTCAGTCAGCACACACTGCTGACGAGCCCCTTATGAGCAGGCTGGAGAGAGAATTTCTCTGCAGCCTTAACACACACAAGTTTCACCACTGAGAGCTATTAAAGGGATTCTCATCCTCTCTTGATTGCCCTGACACGTTGTAGGGAGCAGTGGAGCTGGTTAGTGAGTTAGTGAGCTGAACAAGAGTGACGTGAACCACAGACACCTCAGAATTCACACACTTTGCCACCTGCAACCTCCACTATCACTAGAATCAAAACACAGTGAGATCTACTAACAGATTCTTTTGGGAGTTCTAAAAAAAGTTTACTCTGAAGTGTAAAAATAACGCTAGTAAAAATATAATGAAGTTATTTATACAGTCATGAAAACACACCTCTTGACAAATACCCTAAAGCATGCAAACTTTGCAATACCCCAGAGGTTCACAGCATCCCAAGTGCCTTTATCTCATCCAAAAGGGAGCAACACAGCAAAGAAACTGGACTCCAGCAGGAGCACCACAGACCAACGTGGTCTAACACCAAGCACAGCCACCACGTGTCCAACAGAGCAGACAGTTCAAGTTTGGGACTACAAAACCAAGAGAGCCAAGACTAAAAAGTCCAGCTCTGCTTCTGCAGCTGCAGGGACAATTCACCTTTTGTGCACCCTCTCTCCCACCAGATGGATAAACAAGCCCAGGAAGACAACACTCTGCAGCCTCTGCATTTTCTGAATGGAGAGCTGCTGCAATCTACAAACCTGTCTCATTAAATTATGTGCATAATAAAACATACTGAATTAATCTAAATGATCTGTCTAGACCAGCAAATGAATTTCCAATTGTAACTGTATTTAAAGAAAGGAAAAAAAAAAATCAAGTTTAAGTAAGCTTAGTCTATTCTTGTAACTTATTGATCCTGAAAATTAAGACATTATCTCTGTGCACTGAATCAACAATATATTTTTAAAGAGTATAACTGAAAGTTATGGAAAGCCACATTTGACACATTCTAATTGCTTGTTGCTCCCCTGCAACCTGCTTTTAACAAGTCTTTAAGGATACAAAGTAAATAATTACATCATCACACATTTGTCTGCACAGTAATTATTAAGATGCAGGAATTGAGATAATGAATTCTTGAATTCCAAGTTCTGTGGTGGTCTATTCCTTAAAATAATAAAACCCATTAAAGATCTGCTACATAGATAGAGTACAGGCATAACATCTATTTTTTTTTTGCAACAGGAAAAACATCAAAGTCCCTTATCTCCAAAGTAGCAGACACAGGGTGACCAGCTCATTCCCTGCTCTCACTTTCCAATTTATTCAGCTTGGGGAAGACATCCATGTGATCAGCTAGATATTTACAAGCTCAGCAACAACATTCAAGTCCTTGAGCACTCCATATTTAACACATATTCTTTGCATGCCTCATTTTGTGCATTTCTTCCAAGAACTGTAAGAACCAAAGATTTTAGTTACTTCACAAAGAAGAGACTAAACACTAAGCATTTTACAACATCATACCAATGTCAAATACAGACATTTCTTATATCTTCATGAAGCAGGTGACAAAACTGATGCTGAGTGAAGGACTAGAAAAATGGCATCTTGTAAACAGGCCTAGAAATGAACAGCATGATGTAACACTGTATTTGTTCAAGCTACTTCAAATACCAAAGCTAATAAATTATCTGCTTAAAAATTCAGCGTACTTGCAGGCTAATCTTGCTTTCAAACGAGAAAAAAAAAATCATCTGACTGGCACTACAAACAGTGATTTAAAAATACAGGCTTATCAAAGCAAAAAAAGCCTGATTGGGACGTTTCCCAGCCAAAACTAAGGTAACAGAAAGCAAAGCTTTCCACCTTTGTTCTAGGTCAGCATATGTGAAGTTCACACAGTGGAATTAACAAGAAAGACTAAAAGAAATACCAGTTTCAGTCATAAGATCTGCCAGCAAATACATATCATGGGAAGCAGTAACAGTATTGAAAGCGACTTAAAGAAACCATTCAAGAGTGGAAACGCTCTTCTGTGATCAGTTACCAAAAGATGTCAGCAAACAAATAACTAATAACCACACTGCTTTTCAATATGGCATCAACTGAAACGTTTATCCCATCTAGTCTTTAACTACCTGTAGGCACAGGGTTTCTTGTCTAATAATTTTCTAACTCAAAGTTTTGCCTTCTGTTTTTAAGATATTTTGGCATGGCGGAAGAGCCAAATCTGGAGGAAAAATGCAGGATTTCTTCCTGGACAGCAGACACCTCAGCGTTTCCTTTTGAGGATTTCCTGAAGTTACAAGTTCATCATGAGGTGCTGTTGGTTCAGGAAAGCAACAGTAAGAATCACTCCTGATTCTATCCCAGACTGCCCTCAGCTTTCTGCCACGTGGTCAAACGTGTGTGTGGCTGGACAAGTATTTTAAGAAAAAGCTGTGTTTACTGCAACTGAAAACCCAAGGGGTTACTTAGGGGGAAAAATCAGCGCTCAGAATTTCTTGCTTCCATGCTAGTTCAGCCAGTTCTCCTACTCCCACCTCACAGCACAGTGCTTCATGTTTGGAAGTGACCCAAGTCACTGCTTCTAGAAATTGCCCTGAGGGTTTACAAGTCCCTCAGCAGGCTGGTGCAAAGTTTGTTAAGATGATAACACATGTGGTTGCCCCCAGATGACAACATGAACGTGGATTAAGAGAACTTCTGAAGGTTAAGTTGGAATGATCAAATTTATTTTCCCTTGCATACAAAGCTTTAGAAGAAGAAACAGTATGGGAAGAGTGGGGCAAATCAACACTGCAGATCCATATTTCCTTTTTCCTGGAATCTCAGTGAAGGCTATGCAATCTAGCTGAGAAAATTCACAGTAAATGGAAGAAGTATCTGTTTACACTCAACATGCTTTGGCAGATACTTCTGAAAGGAAACACAAGGTTATGGCACACATAAAAGCCAGAAGGTGATTTTGAACCTACATTTGAAATTCTCGCCTGTAAGTGCTGCACAGTAACAAGCTGCTTCCAAAAGGAGTCCTGAATCCAAACATACAGAGGGTACAAACATGATCAATAACCAAATTAAATAAATGGCATCTTATACCTTTATTACCATGCAGAAGTTTTGGTGGCATGTTATTTAAAAAAAAGCCTTTTTTCCTGCTATTTTTCCCATCTTGCTTGTCTCCTTCTCTGTAAGAGAAACATCGAGTAGGTAACTGAAAAACAAAATTTTTAAAAAGCCAACCCCAAATAAACCCGAACTGCTCGCTGTGCTTCAGCTGTGACCTAAAAGGCCCCTTGAGACTCCTGAACTGCGCTGAAACTGAGCCCAACACATTCCTCTGGGGAGCCGGGTGTCGTAGACTCCTTTGCTTAACTACCCAGCTGCAAAAGCAATCGGAAAAACACGGTAAAACCAGAAAAAGCCCAAGGCTGAGCTGACAGAGCTGCACTGACCCGCACCCTCTGCACAGCAACGTCCTTCAGCCCCCGCTCCCCGCCCGGCCCCAGAGAGCCCAATGGATGCGGTGGAACAGGGCAGGGCTCAGCCCTGGATGGGATCACGGCACCGGGCACGGCTCGGCACCGGGCACCGCTGCCGACGCTGAAGAACGGGCCCGCGGCCCGCAGCGCCCCGAGACACCCGGGCGGGTCAAAGCCCCCTCGGCCGCCGGGACGGGAGAAGCGTTGGGGCGGCCGCTCCCCCGCCCGCCCCCGCCGCACTGACAGCGCGGCCCGCGGCCCGCTGAGGACGGGAGCCCCGAGCCGGGCCCGAACGAGACTGTGAGGGCGCTGGGGCCGGCGAGGGGAGCGGAGGCCCCGGGGGAACGGAGCGGGGAGCGGAGTGCGGTGGCCCCGGGCCCGGCCCGCGGCGTTACCTGCACCGGCTCCAGCGACGGCACCGCGGACACCGAGGCGGAAGTGCGGCCCTGGCCGCGGTGGATTGACAGCCACCTCCGCCAATCACAGAGCGCGGCCGCGCCCCGCCGTTGCCAAGGTGACGAATCAGCTCCCTCGTCCCCCCGCCGGGAGGCGGGGCGAATGCTAATAAGGTGCCGAGTCTGACCGCCCCGGGCCACGCCACCGCTGGGGAGACCGCTGGCCAATGGCGCAGGGGATATGCAGATGAGGGCGTGGTTATGCAGATGAGCGGTACCGGCAGCCCCCGGGGCGCGGGGACGCCTCACCGAGCGAATTTGTAGAGTTTTTTGGGGTCCCCTCGGCAAGAAGCACTGCCTTGTATTTCTGTGATTTGTGGGACACTTAAACTAGCAGCTGATTTTAGAGTGTAACTTGGTTCCCTGAAGAGCAGTAGGAAAATGTGTCATTCTCAAAGACAGGTGAAAGATTAATAGCCCGCTGCTTTATCAGTCAGTGTCCTGATGGTTTATCGGGGCAGGGGTCTTCAGATGGATGTTTACTTGTGAATGCTGGAACTTGATGAGGGCCAATATAAAATCAAGCAGATTTGTAGGGTTATATAACTTGCAGGCCCGCATCCCTGTGATTATGAATTCCTTCTTTCCATTGACATCCTCCATGCCCTGTCACTTGGAGCAGCTCAATGGACACCTCAAACCCCAGAGAAATGGTCCAGAAAGCCATGGATGAGTATGAAATCGTTGGGAGTGAAGGAGGGAGATAAGACACAAATACTTATCCTCCAAATTATCTTCTCTTACCATTGATTCAGCTCTCAGTGCAAAGCAAATACTGGGATGTGCAGATTAATTCAGCAGCATAAACTAATTAATAAGAGGTGGATACAGTTGTTTTAACAAGGGAATGGCTTTTCCCACTGGAAGGGCATTGGGAAAAATCATCACAAAATCTGAACCACTCCTTTTCTGCAGAGTTCTCTCCTGCCATCCCCAAATACTTTTGCTGGCACACTTGGTTCTGGAGTATTACTCACTCCTAAATGGGCTGACAGCTCTTGGCCATCAGCCACATGCTGACGATGTAGGAGACAGGAATTAACAATGATAATGCTCCTTGCTCTGGCACAAGTGTAAACATTTAATGAGATCTCCATGGGGAATTTCTCACACGTGTTGGGATTGAGGAGTGTTTTGGGGTGGGCATAGCTGCCTCCAAGGATGTCTGTTGGTCCTTCTCCATCCAGTCTTGCCATACTCACATGTTGTTTCACCCCTACATTTACCAAAAGCTGTTGGACTAATCTTCAGGAAGTACAAATCTTTGGGGCTACAGGACAATTTGCATCACTCTGAATATAAGGTTTTTCTGATTTGTCCCAATTCAGCCACCCTTTTGGATTGCTGAACATTATAGTCTCAAGATGAAGCAGAGAAGCATTTCTACTGCAGCTTTTAAGCAAAGTCCCACAAAAATAAAGTAGTTGGGAATTTAAATTATTATTTTCTGAGGGTGCAGGCCTTTGTCATGACTAAGCAGCTGGTCTAAAAGAGTTCTCCAAAAGGACCATGGCAAGACAAATCCACTGATTAGACGACCAAGATATATTGAATTTTTTTAGCTTTTTCTGGTCTTAATTGAAGGCATGGGCATACTTCTCCAGGCCAGTTTGTAAGCATTTCAGCTAGATTTCCATGCTTAGCAAAAATGAGGACAATTGACAATTTCTTCCTTTGTTATCAGGGGCTGTTCTCTAGCAATCTAACATCACAAAACCCCGAAACTCGATGGGGAGAAGAATTTAACTCTGTATTTGTCTCCCTTCTGCAATGAGGGAAGAGAGCAGTCACCTTCTAAAGGAGATGTCATGGAAATTTTGCCTTGTTGGCAAAGTTTTGCAATGTTAAAGTAATTAAACAGGGTTTATAGTGCAAGGTATTGGGCAACTGTCTCAGGCATAGGTGTAACCATCAGTTCCACCTGTAATAAACCTAACTGCTTCCCTCCCGTGGAGAAACACAATCCACTTAGAAAACTGATCCCAGCAAACCTTGTCACTGCAGCAGATTTGGGAAACCTAAATGGTGATACAAGAGCAAAATGGAAAACCAAAAAGTCTCAAGATGTTGATGTAGAGATATTGCAAGGAAATGCGGCACATTGCAGCAGAAATACTGATTGTCAGCAGCCAATCCATCACCCATGGTATGTAGGCAGAGACAAAAGCCTCTTCCCTCCTCCTCCAAATCATCCAGTAGCCAAAGTAGTTGCTCAGTCCCAACATGTTTGGGCAAGTTGTCCAGCTCTGCCATGGGAAGCTCTTTTTAGCCCGTGACTCCTTGCCAGGACGTTTCAAAACCAAACCCATTTGTTTAGTGAAGGCTCCAGCATCTCCAGCTCGGTGCTGCATGTCCCTCCAGGCCGGAATTCCCAGCCCCCCATGCCTGTGCAGCCTTTCAGAGCCACAGCAGTGTCCTGACAGTTCTGTGCCAAATGTCCTTGGAAATGCTCCCAGCCCTCCTGTTCACCAACAGCTTCACCTTAGAGGAGTGAGGGACTTGTCCACACTTGAAACATTATTTGGATTAAGGGACAGTGTGAATTGAAAGCAGAATGGGAATCCCAAAATATCTCAGGGAAAAAAAGCCCCAAGTTATCAAAGCAGTTGATGGAGGCGTTTTCAAGGTCTTGCTCTTCCTGCATCCGCCTATGAGTGAGCCAGACACTGCTCTGCAAAATGGGGAACATCTAAATCTTCCATAATCTGAATAATAAAGATTTCCTCCTGCAGCCTACCTCTTTTCAAAAGACAGGAATTTTGAGTTCTATTGGCAGTAATAGAGTGTTTCGAGCTGCTGGCACTGAAAAAAGGGAAGATAGTGTGAAAGAGCTACAGTCACAGAAATTTATTTAGTATAAGAAAATATTTAAAAAGCAAACATTGCTAATACCGATAAGGCTGTAAGAAAAATTGTGGTAATGCTGAAACCACATGAATTTTAACCAGTACCTTGAAGAAAAGCAATTCAAGAGAAAAAGGAATCTGTAAATAATGAGGAACATGGCAAAAGCTGAATAAGTAGAAATAGCCAGTCTGTTAAAAGGCTGAATAAGCATGTTCTTTGTAATGGCATGGAAAAGAAAAGACACAACAGCCTGTATCCTCCGCTTCAGTGATAATTTCCCTGGGAGCTGCACCCATTCAGCTGAGGGCAATTCAGGGGCTGAGCCACTTCCATTCAATATAAAATAAAGTTTCAAGAATCTCTGTTGCCAAAGTTGTGAAAGCTTAGAAACCTTAGAGGGGCAAGGGGCTTTCTGCAGGAAGCCAGAAAGCTTATTAAAAAACATGTTTTCTCATGTCACACAATCACAGAATCACAGGATTGTTAAGGTTGGAAAGGACCTTTAAGGTCATCAAATCTAACTGTCACCACTATCTTCAGCATTAAAACATGTCCTCAAGTGCCATATCCACAGGCATTTGGAATATGTGATGTACCTCTCTGCTGAACCCTGAATTCTTCTAGTTCCAGGTATGACTTCTGCTGCTGGAAAATCCTGGAGCTGAGTAGAGATGAGCAGAACCAGGTGCTCAGGATAAAAATACTTGGGCCAAAGTAGTTCACTTATGTACATCATCCTCCCTGGGATGGAAGTCCACGGGTTTTTTGCATATTCATGGCAGGGAAGATGGGGATATATAGATCTAACTCAAAACTCCAATCCTTCACACACCTGTATAGGATTTGGGAAGCTCCTTAGGGGGATACTGTGGAGCCTGACTTTTAGGAACCCCTCACAATAGGGGCTGGTACACGTGAGCCTCAGCCTGGGTTCCAGGAGCAGATCTGAAGAAACTTTATTTTACCAATGCCTATGCACCACTGCTGTCAGATGGTCTGTCTTCAGTCAGTGATGCTTTATATACTAATAGGTGTTTATTTGTCAAACATAGCCACAGAAGCATCTTGTTTTGGATTAATTCCCACATCTGTGTTTAGCTGTGTGTACAGCAGTGAGGAAAGTGACCCCTGTATTCTTGGGACCACGTTTCCCTCCATGATGGCAGTGGATCAATTCAGCTGCTCGTGTGAGACTTCTTTCTGGAAACTCAAGTCAATAGAAGTTAATCATACTCATTGATGCAAGGTCAGAATTGATGTGGGAGTAAAATTCAACCTGTCTGAGTGCTTCCTTGGTAACTTCCCTCTGTCACCAGGGTCTCACTCAGAGAAGCAGCTGAGCAGGGTGGGTGTGCACGAGGCAGAGTGAAGGAAAGCTCCTCACAGACAACAGTGGAAGGGATATTTCCTTTTAGATATTCCCTGAGCCAGGCCAGCCAGATTTCTACTGCCCAGGTTAGATGTTATTGGTGTTGGCTAATTTAATTTCATTATTCAGTAAATTCAATACTGTTGTTTCAGTAGCACAGCCTTTCCCTGAGGCAGCACTAGTTCCCTCTCCGTTTTGCTGGCTTTGTGGATGAAGGGACAGCAACGAAATGTTCTCTGTGGCATGGCATGTATTTTCCAAGTGTTCCTGATTGCAGATCTGCATTGTGCCCCTCTGGCAGGGCTGCCAGGGCTGGCAGAGTTCACAGCACAAAGACAACTGCCCTGACACCCAGGGTGCCACATCCTCACAGTGCAGCAGAGACCTCAGGACCTTACCAGGAGTGGGATCAGAACAGTTCAGCCCTGCAATTTTGCAAAAAGTCCCTGGATTTTAACCCTGTGACTTGTAACAACCAGCAACACCTACAAAAAGAAAAAAAAATGAAAAGAGGGGAAAAAAGAAAAAAAACCAACCCACACTGTGTAAAATAGACTGTCAGCGGTGTTTACTGATAGACTATAGATTAGTTTAGCATGTAATTTTCTCTAGCTGAGTAAAATTAGCACCTTTGATCCAGCAAATATTTATATGCATTTATTACTTGCTGGAATCATCTCCTGTACTTTGTAACCAAGTCCTGTCCACTTGTCCCTAGGCAACCACTAGAACAAACTAATTAGTAATTACAAATTCACACATAAGCATCAAAACATGATCCAGGTTAATTTTATGGTGCCTCTGTAATTTCTGTGCTTAAAAATTATCATCTCAACTTTCCCAAAATAAATTATACTAACCTACAGACTGGTTTTAAAAAGGTCTCATCGTGAAATCCCACCCAAAAAAAAAAAAAAAAGGTAATTAAGTAAATAAGATATTTGAGCATGAACAAAAAGAAAAAAAATCAGATCCTGTCCTAGATCCTGTCCCAGATGGAGCTGGGAAGTTTGGCTCTGGATCTGAAGGCTGCTACACAAGAAATCCCCGACAGGCAGACAAACTAATGTGCCTCCCTCATCAGCTTCTGTGTCAGCTACAGCTGACTCTATTTACTTTTAGCCCAGAGAAGGAACTGGAAGCAGAAGGAAAAGAAGAGAAACCTTCATTGATATTCACAATGCTGTCTTACATGATCAGCATTATTTTTGTCCAAGGAAGCTCTTTCAGAAAATGGGAGAAAACAAGTGATGAGGTGGAAGAATGGCCGTCAGAGGGAAAGAAAGGACCCTGTTGTGGAGGAAGGAGTTTATTTTGTATTAAAGTACCATGAATCATTTTGGTTTCTGTTTCTATATTGGGTATCAGAAGAGTGAGGGGGATTCAGTCTGAAAAAATTGATTTTTTTACCGTAACTAAGCTGGACAAATTAGACATCTCTAATGATGAAGGTGGGTTGGTGGAAATCCCCACTTGTCCCCATTTCCATGCAAAATAATCGATGTCCTGAAGCCAAAGCAGAGCCCTGCTCCAGACCACGGGTGCAAAAGCAGGCACGGAGCTTTGGCAGAGAGCTCCTGCCCGGTGTCTGCCCGGCGGGGCCGGGCTGCCCGTGCCAGCCTTTCCCTAGAGCCCGTTCCCGGCCATCCGGCCCCACGGCAGCAGGAAGGAGCCCTGCCAGCTGGCTGCCTGCTGAGGCTTCCCAGCAGCCAGGGACCATTCTGCCTGCAGTCCTGCCCAGGGCCCCTCTCACCTTTCCATGGATTGCTGTCACCAGGGATGGGAACCTGGAAAGAGGAGAAGCCGCTGCACCTGTGCACGGGCGCTCTGGATGCAAAGCACAATTGTATTTTTCCAGCCCTACCGTTCTGAAGGGGATTTTGCAGGTCCTCTCTCCTCATTCACACCGAGTGAGGGTTTCTCCCTGGCTGACAGGGCTCAATTTCAGCTCCAAGCATGGCATTTACACTGCTGGGAATAATGTCCAAGAAGGCATGACTGATATGAAACTTCTAATTGACCATGGTGTGATTCATTGGGCGCCTCGCACTCCCTGAGTTAAAACAGCATCACTAAAAAAAAGAAATCGCTGAAACCTTCAGGCTGTCTGGCAACCAGGTGCCCCAGGAGCCTTGATGTGCTGTTTTGGAATGGCCAGGCCAGATTGCTGCAGGTGCAGCTGGGCTGGAGCTGCTGCAGCCCTTCACATGCAACTCAAGCAGGGTCCAGCAATGGCTCTGCAGATGCAGCCACTTGTTTTTTGGAAGTGGCTTTGCATAGGCCAGGAAAAACAGCCCTTCTGTGGGAGCATGGAGGCAGAAGGAGTGAAGATTTAGGAAGGAAGGAGTGAAGTGAGGAAGGAACCAATGAGCATCACATTTCCTCAAACTAGTCATAGAATCATAGGATTTCCCCAAATTAGATGTAGAATTATAGGACAGTATTTGGTTAGAAGTTTTGGTCCATCCCCCCTGCAATAAGCAGGGGCACCTTCAAGCAAACCAGGTTGCTC
This sequence comes from Cettia cetti, assembly GCA_013401135.1. Classification (NCBI taxonomy): domain Eukaryota; kingdom Metazoa; phylum Chordata; class Aves; order Passeriformes; family Sylviidae; genus Cettia; species Cettia cetti. Next base: position 190,846 of record VZUI01044857.1, read on the forward strand.
AGAGCTCTGTCACACCTCACCTTGAACACTTCCACGGATGGGACATCCATCACTTCTCTGGACAACTTGTTCTGGTATTTTACCACACTCATTGTAATTTTTTTTCCCCCCTAATATCTACACTGGATCAATCCTTTTTTAGTTTCAAAGCATCACCCTTACTTGGCAGTGCTCAAATCAGCCCTGGGAGTTTTTCTAACCTGGAGAGGGATGAGTCTGGAGCAGCCCTATGCCAAGAGAGGAGACACAAGTGCCCTTTCAGCCAGAGTGAACTTTATCAGTGGGAAAGTAGTAGGAAAAAACCATTATCTGTTGACAAGAGCAGCCTTGTGAGGTTGCACATGCTCTCACTGCTTCAGGCAAACAGAAGTGGAAGGACTTTTTCCTATCTTTTGTGTGTGCAACTGCTATTTAATGTAAATGTACCTACCAGAAATTGAAAAACTCCCACGCCAGTAATTTTATACCCATCCAACATTTAAATTATGAATGCACCACGACTCATAAGGCAAGGCTAGAATTCCTGAGGCAAGAAAAGTCTATTTTTAGACCTTTGCAGCTGAGATTTTTACTAGATGTAGAAATTTGCTACCTTCTGCTACCTCGGGGGTTAATTTACGTGCAAAGTTTCAGGGTTTTGTTTTTGTGACCTGAAACCAGCAAAACAAACAAGCTGCTTTCGGGGAAGGAGTGTGAGAAGAAATCCCCCGTGCTCTGCCTGGGTGAGGGATTGCCTAACGGGGTTACTCTAAGGCAGAGAAGTGATGAAATTGGTTGTTCCTCTGAGAACATCCTCTGACTGGGCTGTAACCTGGCTCAGGAGTGGTGTGTGTTCTCCCTGAGCAGTGGCTGTGCTGGAATCCTTCCGTCTTTAGTCCGTGTAGCTGGCAGCAGTTTCTCAGAAGATGCTCCTGACTCATATTTGCAAATGCCATTTAAAATCTTGGGTTATTTTCTTCACTATGTTTCTTAAGGAGTTTTGAGGGGTTTTTAAATCTGTTTCAGGGACTTGTTGTTTTACTTGTTGATTTTCTTCTCTGTGTGGTACCAAGGAGAGACCAAAGCAGTGCAAAACTCTTGTTTTGCTCTGTGTGTGGCAATAGCAGAAAATGAATGAAAGAGAGAAAAGGATCAGATGCACCCCAATAATCAGAATCCCCTTCCTGCTGCGCCCCACGAGGGATCTGTGTCATCCAGAGCATGGAGGCAGCTCTGGTTTAGGCTGAGCAGCTCAGCTTCATCACTTTTTGTGACACATAAAGGCATTTATCAGCAGAGCTTATAGTAACTGGTGGATGAGATGTGGTGCTCCTTCCAAATCAGGACTGTAGAGTAATGTTCTCCATGCCAGGCTCTGTCTGGAATCCCAGTCTGGTGAGAAATCCCAGCCCTGGCACTCTCCTCCCTTGACAAGTCACCCCACTGCCATTTCTTGATCAGAGGCTGCCAAAATGGGGGCTCTAACACCACCTTGCCTGCCCAAACCCAGCTGAGTGGCTGCTCGGTGGCAAGAGTTAAACACAGTTATTTTGCCTCTGAATATCATCTGTGGACCATGTACAGAAAAAGATGCTAAATCTGTCTCCCAGTGCCCTATGAAAGGTTCTAGCAGAGTAAGTGGACATTAATTTCCTCTCCTCTGCAAAGTAATGCACTGCTTTCCCTGCAGTCATCAGGCTTTGGTTGTGTTTAAGGGAAAAATATTTTTAAAAAAGAAAAATATTGTGGCAAATGGAGATGCAATTCTTTTAAAACATTGTCTTTTTGAGAGGTAACAGCAACAAAAATTATGTGAAGATCAAAGAGAAAAGATGCTGTGCTCAAGGGTAACTCAAAAATAATATGGGGCAGTTGCTGAGCAACTCTCCAATGCAAAGTATTGCTATTTTCTTGTCCCTTCCCCCATCTGCACAAGAGGGATGGTGTCTAGTACTGGTCAAAGAAAATGTCTGTGTGATTGCCTGGGTACAATTAGATCTGAGGTCTTTGCAAACAGCTCCTATCAATCAGCCTCGAGCCATTGATCTTACATCTAAAGCACTTATTGAAAAATAAATTATGGTTTTTTTGATCTAATCCACTATTAAGGATTCCTTTCTTCCTTTTTGAGGCTGGGTAAATAAAATTCTTCCATCAGAACTTGCTTAATAATTATGCTGGACACACAGCAGACCAAATCCTGAGGGTGAAGCAAAGCGAGGACTCAGAAGCTAAAGGCTGATTTTGTTTTTTCCTCTGGTCTTTTCTTTTTTTGTTGGAAGAGCTATTCTTTAACCAGGCATTGCACAGTGCTAAATGCATTCCAATAATCAGGGTATTGTCTGTTATCTGCCTCGAGCTGAGAAGCACATGTGCCACAGGGATCTGCCTGCTGCAGAGTGGTACCCGAGGACTTCACCTTTCTCCTCCCACTGTGGGTGCGTCCTTGTCCTGCTTTTGTGCAGCTGCTGGCACGTGGTTCCAGATGCAAAAGTGCCTTTTTCCTCCATGGAGGGGTTGTCAGTATCCATCCATGGGGATCCTTCAGCATCAAGATTGCCCTGAGACCATCAGATGGAGGGGCAGATGCCATGACAACTCCATAGCAGGGCTGGGACACAGCTCAGGTGGTTGCCGTGCCTCACCCTGCTGGGGTCTCTGGGGAGATGTTTAGATCTCTGATAAACATGGAAATATATTGTGTCATCTCATTTTGTCACAGAAGGGAATAAATTCCTGAGCTCCACCCCAGGCTACAAAAACGGTGGAGGGGGGAAATTCCATTTTTCCATCTCCCTCTGCAGCAGGGCAGGATGGAGATGTGACTCAACACCCCACTGAGAGGGTCCCTGTGAGCATCCTGGGAGTGGGGTCAGCCACAGGGTCAGGGACCAGAGCCCCTGCTCAACTCTTCTTCCCGGGGGATGGACCTGAGGCAAAACAGGTGCTTGACCCACAGCAGTATCAGTGTGGCAAGGCTTGCCCTGCTATTTCCCAGTGTGGGGGCTTTTTAAATACCCCTTTGAAAGCAGTGCAGCCAGCTCAGCTCTGCCTCTTGGATGCTGGCAGGCTGCCAGCCTTTAATTACGCCTGCTGTTATGTCTAATGCTGGTGGCAGTGTTTCAGGGCACCAGCACAGAGGCTGTGGGAGTGGGAGCAGGAGCACGAGATGAGGTGGCTGCAGAGCTGTGTGGTGACTTGGATGTTCAGGCTAACAAGCCAAAGCAAAAGTGTTGACTTTATCCTCCTCAGTGGTCAGATCAATCAGCTGGTGAGCACAGATCCAGCCAGGGCACAGAAAAACTGTGTGCAGCTCAAATTGATGTGGTCCTCCATCACGTTCATAAACAAAGTGAGTTGTGGCGAGGGACATTTCACTGCTACAGAGCGTCTTTGCTGCAAGTCATGACTTGATTTCAGTGCATTCTTCAGCCTCACTCCTCCTGACACAACTCACAAGAGCACAACTCTGTTCCTTCCTCTCATCTCCTCTCCTCGCAGCTGCTGCCGTTGTGCAACCCCAGGGTTGAATTTCAATGCCACTGTGCAATGACCATGCACAGGACAGGATCACGAGGCACAGCCAGGAGTGTGCAATCCCAAATTCAGGTTCCTGCAGCTCCCTGTCCCCACAGCCACCCGTGGATGCTTTGGAAAATCAGCCTCGCATTGCAGAACACGCTGGGAAGCGGGACTCTGCCACCACCAAGTGATCAGTGGAAAGAAGAGGGAACAGCCTGCTCATGGCAGCACTTGTATAACCTCAGACTGGTGCCCAGCACCCTGCGATTTGTATTCTGCCTCTTGGTCTCCAGCAGCTGTGCCGTGCTGCCCCTCCCGATCTCCATCAGAGCAGCTCATCACTCCCCCAGTCCCACAAGGCTGAGCTGAGCTGATCTGCTCTGCTTGCAGATAATGCCAGGGACAGAGCCGTGTTGCAATTAAATGCTCTCCCGGTTCTATGCTAATGAGAAACAGGAGCAGAATGCACAATGGCAGATAATTACAGGTGAGCAATTACAGACACGGTCTTCCCTCTTCCTTGTCCTTGCACTGTTTTTTCCACTGTTTCACACTTGCCAGGTGCCTGACACAGCGACAAGAGCTCTGAAGATGATGAGCAGAGTAAGGAAAAAGCTCTTTGAAGCACGTCCCTGAAGCTCCATGAGCCCTGATCATCCCTTCATGCCATATTTCTGCGGCCCTGCTGGCCAGGGTAATGAGCAGGAGGTCCACTTCAGGTGGTCTGAGCTGCTAAAAGTAGTGTCATTAAGAAACCCCAATTTAATTATGATAATTGAATTAAAGGAATATTGTGGAATATTTCCTGCTCGTTTTCAAGAGGGGTTGTAACTTACTAAAACTTTTTGAAATCCAGCTGCTGTAAATAGCAACTCATGTGCTTTCCCAATCGCTTACCTTTCTTGCTCAATACCAAGTATCTATTTAGGAACTGTTTTTCAAAACACTGTGCACTTTGCACAATTAATTTGGGGAAGTCTGTGGTGTGTCCCAACACTCAAAAAAGTGCTGTGACAAGCTGAGGAGATTACATGTATAAAGTCAACCTATAGAAACAGATAAGCACATTTTTATACATGCAATCTCTGGCAGGATTGCTTAGAAATCATGAAGTGTTTTAAAACAATGCCATAATATTCTGAAATGCCAAATGTCACATGAAATATTACTCAGAATCACTTCCCTCCCCTTCCCAACCTGCCTGCAAACAAGTGGAATCTGCACAGCCCGGCCGTGTGTGCTGGGAACAGCATCAGCTGTGAGTGATGCATTATTAACAACTGGAATTATTAACTCTGTTTCAGAAAGCTGTTCTGTGCCTCTACACATGGTCGTTTGCAAAATTATTTGGAAAATTCATCTTGCACCTGATCCCTCCCTTTTTTAATGAGCCATGTCGTGCTGTCAGACAGTGCTGATGGACAGCATAAAGCGAGGAGAAAGGGAAACAGCACCTGAAATGACAGGCAGAGCACAAAGCACCTCACTCACAGAGTTAAAGCAGGGCAGAACAAGGGGAGATTAAAAGGGAAATTGCAAGGGAAGGAGTGGCAGTGTGGTGGGACTTGGGTCCCTGTGGGGAAGGTGAGTATCTCAGTTCCTCACCTACTGCCAAAGCTTTTAGCCAGCAGGAAGGTGCTGATGGTGCCTGGCTCTGCTTTGGTCCCCTCCTCTATTCCCGGGCTCTGCTTTTCCAGCCTCAGCTCCAGCCTCAGCTCCAGGGAGAACCTATCTGCTCAGAGGGCATTGTTGCATTTTGTCTCCTTCAGCATCTGGTTGGAAAGTAGGAAACTCCTTCTTTGTAGTGACCAGAGATACCCCTGGGTTCCAGGGGAGCTGTATAACCTCTGGAACCCGCAGCATCCTCGCTCCGTGCTCAGGTCTGCATCTCATTCCTATTTTTATTGCTCTTCTCTTTTCCTAAGCAAATTGCTGAGGAATTCTCCACCCACCAAGCACCAACTCAACTTTCATCAGATAATACTGCCTGCAAAAATTTTAAGGCAGGGATTTTTGTGTGGTTGACATTAATTTTCAAGCTTCAAGCTTTCAAGCTTCACAAGCTTCAAGTGTCTTGTAGGCCCTGTGAAAGAAAGGAAAGAGAGAGGTGGGAATGATTTCATGCTTCCCCTGCCCTGCTAGGGTGATGTTTCTCAGCCTCCACAGGGAGGGAGATGTATGTGAAGCAGGAGGGTAAGGGGAGTTTTTGTGGCCACTTATTTGGGATAAGCAGGTACAGTTTGTCATGCAGCCTAAAAGGAGATCTTGCTTCTGCATTCCCCAAATTCTTGCTTCTCTACTCTCTGAGCCTGCACCATGAAGGAAACTCACTGATTGACCCTCATCCCCTGGAGGTGTTGGATTTGACCGGTGATCCTGCTGTGCTGAGGCAGAGAGCAGCCGGGGGCATGATGGCAAACACTCTTCAGAGGGATGATCCAGCTCCTGTACACCTTGTTTTGCTACAGCTCCTGTGTTATTCAGTCCCTTAAATTACGCTGAAAGTGATTAATGTTCCTTGTCCTCAGCTTCTCCCTCCAGCACGGCTGCACTCTGGTGAGACAGAGGTCAGAACCAGCAGGACATGATTACTCATTGAAGAGAGAAGAACTTTCAGTTCTGCTTTTTCCCTTTTTTTTTTTGTGTTCCAGGATAGTCTGAACTCCAATCACAGCAGCTGTGACATCCAGTGGCAGCTCTGTAGCATTTGGAGTCCCCCAAGGCAGACCAAGACTGCTTTCACAAGAAGAGCCCTCTCATCATCATGGTCAGGAAAAGGAGATTCCTGTTACTTACAGCCACAGTAAACTCCCTCTCTTCAGGCCAGAAGCCTCAGCAAAGCCCAGGGTGGCTGATGAGATGGATTTATTTGCTAAAACCCTGCTTGCTGCAAGCCAGACCAATAAAGAGACCTGCTGGAAGTCTCAGCTCTCCAAAGCCAGGATCGCTCTGTTTCCTTTGCCCTATACTATCTCTGCACAAATCTGATTCCAAATGATTTTTCTAGAGGTCAAACAAGCTTCAGCAACACAGATTTGGGCTTGGAAGAGGAAGACACTAGATGACAGCATAGGCAGAAATATCCTGAGCATTGTTGCAGCTTTGCCTGCAATGAGCTGATGCTTCCTAAATGCTTCGTCTTCCTCCTGTCACTGGTCCCTTTTCACTCCTCTTCCCCATGCCTTTGTAGTTGGATGCCTGACATACTGCCTGTTAGTCTCTGCTGCCTTATAATGAGCATCAAAAGAATGAAAAGATGATGAATCGGAGATCAGGACCCAGAGCAGTTGTTAATAGAAGGGAATACATTAGGCACACCACAGCTCAATAGGAAATATATTCTCCATCTGCCTTTGTTACACAGATCTAAGGGCAGGCTTGGCATTGTCTCAAGCAGACAGAGAGATGGGGTTGAGACAAGGGGGGTTTTTTATGAGAAAAGCGAGGAGTCAGGGAAAATCCTTGTACAGATGAAGGTCTTTCTAAATTAGAGTGATCTGGAGCCTGTGGGTCAGGGTTTGGAATGCAACGGGCAGGCAGGGGGACCAGAATCCCTCTGGCAGCAAATTCATAACCAGGGAGCTGAACAGAATCCAGCCCCTTCAAAAATGGGGAAGTGGCCGCAGAGGCTGACAGGGGAGAGACAGGGAACTTGGCAGAGCTGACAAGGGCTGGAAGGAGAGAGGAAAGTGTTACCCTCTCCCTGGGAAGGGCACCTTTCTCTGAAGAAAGCACACTTGATAACTGATGCTGAAGTGTTGGACCTTAAACCTTGAGAGGTCTTTTAGAGACACAAACACTTGAAATTCCTGGCTGAAATAGCAGCATCTCCAGAGAGATAACAGAGATGGCATCTCGGTGAAGGAGTGCTGCCCAAAGGGCCTGGGCAGATGCTGCTGCATCATTTCACAGAAGCCACTGGAGAGGGACAGAATAACACAAACTTCAGACCCTCTTGGCTGGACACTGCCCAGCACCTGGGGGCACAAATTCTCATTATCACAGATGCCAAATGGCCAAATAAACAAGATAAATTTAGCTAGACTGCTGATTCTCCTAATCTCAGACACAGAGATTTGTTTGTCCTCTATGCTCCAGAGAAATGTGTTTCCCTCTATTCCGTGTTGCTTACACAACCACATATGCTTGGGGAAGAAGTGTCATACAGGAAATACAGGCTTTGGCTTACAGAAAAATCCCTCAAATGCTGTGCCTGCAGGACCCTCCAGCTTGCAGGACACCTGATGGGAGCCTCTGAGGACAACTTCTGCTCTCAATTGCCCTGACATGACTCAGAAGAAACTCTTTTGGTTCAGTTAAGTTGGACAGAGAAAAGAGCAAAGTTGTCTATGTTTGTGTTTGGAAGGGATCTGGCAAAGCCAGGGCTCCATCATCCTCCCTGATGCACACCAAGAATTAATGGATTTGCATCTCTGTAAGGGGAAAGAGAATTGGGATCACATTGAGCAGCGATAATGAATTTAACTGAATTAAATTTTGATACATGTTAGAGATATATTAGTTACTATATAAAGTAATATACTTAATTAGCCCAGGAAGTCTGTTAAATATTACATAAGGTTACCAATGAGCTCCTGCAGGAAGCGAGTGAGCTGACAGTTGTTGGTCTCCTCACATGAGAACCTGGTGGTGGCTCTGGAGATATCCATGGACTCCACAAATGGGCTTAAACTCTCCCCCTCTAATTGCTTTGTGACCCGAAGTTTTATGAAGTCTGATGGAATGCAAAGGAGCCCACTGTGCCACAGCTTGCACCACGGCCCAGAGAAACCCAGCTCATTTCTCAACAGCTGGTCTGTTTCCCTTCTGCCTGGGAACAGAACTGGATTTGATTGGAAATGTTTTAGTCCTCCCCAAATCTCCTTTTGTCACTCTTCACCCACACCGCTTGCTGCCATTAAGAGTATTAGAGACAAAGGCCAGCCTTGCCTCTTAAACCATCCCCTTTGGAGTACCAAATTTAACAGATACTTTTTCAACAGAGCTTTAACATTCACTCCTCCATGTGGCAAAATGCTTCCAGCATGGTTGGTAGCAGCTGCACATGGATTTCACATCTTCATATTCAGACCCTGCTGTCTCTCTCTGAAAACATCTATCGGTCTGAACAGCAGCTGCCAACTCAGTCCAAGCTGACAGATGTAGGATGACTTCTGGTTTCATTCCCCACTGTGGTCTGAAATTTTCATTTCAAAATACAATACTGAATTGGCCTTGACAAGAATCAGGTGTTAACTCTGATCAGACAGTTACTTCATTACTAATGGTATTACTCATCCTGCTCTGTGGTGTTTTCCTCCCCCAGAGTCGTTAAACTCAACATTCCCCTGCTCACAGAAGTGCTGTTGGATTGAACAAGGGTAGAAATGCGACTTTTTGTGGTGACAAGGTGATTTGTAATTTTAAGGAACTTGTTCCCTAGGAGCCAAAAGCAGTCATGGCAGTTTGAGACAGGTCCAACTATGAAAAGTCTCCCTGTATTAAAGGATGTGTTTCTTAGCACTTTGGGAGTTTGGATTTGCAGGTTACAGCTGTGAATGGAGAGAAAGAACAAAAGAAGGAGGGGAAAGATGGAAGGAAAAGAAAGAAGTGAAGAGATACAGGATATGTTTTGAATGCTGGTGGACACACAATGCGCCCAGATGGGGACAATTCCCCTCCAGAATTTGTGATCCTTCTCAAGGGCATGGTGGCTTTGTGGCCATTTGCAGCTCTCAGCATGTGTTGCTTTGGGAGTGATGTTAGCTCCTACCACCTATCAGAAAGCTGGCTCACAGGTTATTTCTTAGCATTTTCACGGAATATTCCAGTCATCATTGTCTTTGTTCAACATCAAACTCACTCAATTATGTCCCTTGCAGTATGGTAAGGAAGAGACCTTCTACCACCAGCAGAAGCTGTTTTGACACCTGGCTGAGCTGGGTGAAGCACATCCAGCCACCAATTTCATCATTCCCAGCCAGGTTTGGATTGCCATGCTGGTTTTCAACTCTAATAGATCCCCAGGTTTTGACAGACAAGTTGTTGTTGGGTTTGTTTTTAAGAGAAATATATATCAAAGAGTAACATTTCACTGCAGAGGCATCTGCAGGATGAGAAATGCTCCCCTGGTGTTTTCTGTGTCCTACGCATTGGTGCTACAGTGAAATATTTATACTCAGGGTTTGTGCTGTATCTTGGGGGTCTGGCAAAGCAGGAACTCAAGGGCTCCTTGAAGATTTTGCCCTCAGCCACTCTGGGATCTCTTTTCTCTGCCAGGCTGCCCTTCTCTTTACCCATGTGTGCTGGTAACTTGTGAGGGGGTCTCAAAAAAGGGAATTTTCCAAACAGAATAAACATGTCCCACGATGAAAGGCAGAAGAGAAGGAAATAAAACAAAGGGATGGGTTTCATACTGACAGATACTTGTGTGAATGCCAGAGGACTTTCAACCCCCATCAGTAAAGACATGAACACAAAGATGTTTTTTAATAATCTCTTTCTTGAAAGTTTGTTTCAGAGACAAACTAGCTCCATGGGACAGAAGTATGCAATGGGAAAACTACAACTTGTGTATATCCTCCTAGTTCTAGGTTTCTAGAGAGCTATCTGTGGGCAATATGGTGCAGACAAGAGCAGTCTTTTTGACTTTGAGGGCAGTCTCGAGGCAGCTGGAACAGGTTGTCTGGAGGTTGATCTGGCCCTGCTTCAGCAGAGGAATTGGCCTAGAGAATCTCAAGAGGTCCCTTCCAGACGGAACCATCCTGTGATCTGCCACCCCCAGCTCCTGCTTCTCAGACACAACCTCAGAATATACAGAAATGAGGCTCAGGAGAGCTTGTAGCTGAGCTAGAGCTCTGACCATCTGGAAAGGTTCCACTGTACAGATCCACAAGGATTGAGCAGTGGTCAGGAGATCTCCCTGCCCAGGAGAGGACCCCATGGCCTGATGGAGGGTGATCAGAACACCCTGTGTTTACTTACATAAGCATTTATGAGCATATTGGGTATCTACACATGGCATATGTACTGTGTAAGTCAGGTCCAAACGTGAGCTGTCAGACCATCTGCTTGCATGTGTGAGTGTGATCTGCTTTAACTGCAGGTTGTGTGATTTCCTTTATTACCAAGTTGGCATGTTTCCTGAAATATATTAGAAATACACTTGTCTGCTGAAGCAAGAGAGAAACATCAGGATCAGGAAACCTGTAATCTGAGCTCTATCACCTCTTATTTATCCAACAATCCTGGCAATTTACTCTGGATAAATAGTGACTGTTATTTGTCCACATTATGTTTTATCACTTGATAAATTATCTTCGATACAAAGAAGGGGGTTTGCTTTCTATCCGGATGGTGAAAATTCTGAATAATGGATGACAGCTAACAAGCACCAAACTGCTCCTAGGGATAGGAGCTGCACGGCACACACCCCATCGTTTGGAATTTGTAAACATTTCAGTGAATGCTAATGCCTGACTGAGTAGCTGGAGATTACAAATAACACCAGATCACAAACAGCCACACAGTAAAAATGGTTCCTGGGTTCATTAAACATCATTCATCATTAAACTTCAAATACAACAAAAAAGCACCCCTGTTTCTGCATCGCATCTGTGGTGACTGGCATAAAATCCATGTCCTCTCTGCTGCAGCCGTGCTGCGGCTGCCGAGCTGGGCTGTGCTGAAATCCCGGCCCAGGTGGATGGTTAAGTCTGATCATCCTCAAAGCGGTGCTGAAGCCCCTCACGAAGTCCCCCCAGTGCCGTTTTCCCACTGCCCCGGAGTTTCTGGCATCCTCAGCGCTCCCACCCGCAGCTCCACGAGCGCACAGTGACATCCTCTGTCGGGATGCGGCAGCAGCGGAGCCCGAGCCATCCATGGAGCGGGCTGGCCTGGGGACACGTCTCCCCGAGGAAGGGGACACCCGTGCCAGGCAGCTGCAGACCTGCCCGGCTGCCGGCTCATATGCACACAGCTGGGACAAGCGAGCCCGGCTCTGAACACGGAGCCAGCTCGTTGTCCCAGTGCTGGGCGCGTTGAGGGACAGGATGGGGCTGGTTCTTGCTGCGGCCATCCTTTGGTGGGTGCCACAAAGGCCACCCCTGCGGGAGGGCTGAGGAGTGTTCGTGCTGCTCGGCTCTGCCGGCTGCAGATGATTTAGGGCGATTCCAGAGAGCCCCCTCGGCCCCCTCCCAGCGGCATCAGCCGCTATCAGGACAGTGGCTGCGGCAGCGTGTTTCGAGAGGAATTCTGCGAGGCTGTAGTAGTTCCTGAGGTGAAAATAGCTTTTGGAGCAATCAGAAGGTGGCAAACCCCCTGGGCATCAACTACAGACTTATTTCACGGTTTTCTTGCTTCGCTTATGTTCTCTCTGTTCCTCTCAACATATCAGAATTCACCAGAGAGAAGGTCAGGGTCTCCAGCCAATACCCTTCTCTGCTTCGCAGCTGCTGCTCTGCACATCCCTGTGCTGTTCTCCAGAGGTGACGATAGCAGAAGTCCTCCTGCCCCTGTGACAATACCTGTGAGGATGTTTCCTCTCCTGCCACCTGGAGCGGGCACCATGCTCAGGGGTTGTACCGTGGTAGGGAACTTCATCCCGCAGAATCACCAGCTGAAACAAGTCCTCGGACAAAAATTATTCTCTTTAGCTGTGAAGAGTGAACAAGTGGTGGAAAGAGGAAGAGTTAATCACCCCCCTTCGGGCCTCAAGGACTCCTTAGTTTGCAGACCAAGAACTGCCTGCAGCTTTACCTCTTCCTCCTGCTGCCCATGAGGAGCAGAGGCCAGATCAACACCCTCTATGTTCCACCTGCCCAGGGAGCTCTCCTGGCTGATTGAAAGGCAAATGAAGTTCTGTTCATTAAGGCACAGACCCCACGGGCCGGAGCTATAAACTGATGGTGGACGCTTTGGAAAGATGCAGGAATGTCGCTGTGCAGCATGCAAGGATGCTCTGGGAGAACACAAGGATGGTTCTGAGTTGAGAGGGGAAAAAGGAATTAGAGATGTTCTAGGGGATGGCAAGGATACTTTGAGATAACGCAGTGATGCTTCAGGGAAGGGAAACGGGAGAAGATGCTCTGGGGGGATTCAGGAATGCTCTGGGGTAATGCAAGCATGCTACCAGGTTGAGAGGGGAATGTGTGGATTCTCATGGGTGCTCTGAAGGAATGAAGGGATATTCTGGGCTAGTACAAAGATGCTCCCGGGCTGTGAGGGTACGTGCTGTTGCTCAGGGATGCTCTTGTGAGATGCAGAGATGCTCGGGCGGATTTAGGGATGCTCTGGGGCTTTCGGGGCTGCTCGGGGGGTACGCGAGGGTGCCGGGGGC